>ML388985.1:117452-143205 GCA_005239525.1 Nicotiana knightiana
ATGTATATGGGATATGGGAAAGGTTATGGCATTATATACGCACCTCCACCTGATCAGCTGGTATACGATGATGATTTTGCCCACAGTGGCCGATATGATATGATGGGATGCCCGAAGAGGCTGATGATGTTATGAAACATATACTTATGCACGACATGACATTCATACGTATATGCATGATGCTAAAAGTGATTAATTATTACAGAGTTATCCAGACATACAGGTTGAGTCAATTACTCTATATCTCTTTCATGTCTCTTATGTATTTATTTATGTGCCTTACATACTCAGTACATTATTCGTACTGACGTCCCTTTTTCCTGGGGACGCTGCGTTTCATGCCCGAAGGTGCAGGTAGGCAAACTGACAGTCCCCCTTCTTAGGATCCCTGATCAGCGAGAGGTGGAGTGTTGCACTTGATCCAGAGCTACTTTTGATTTTGGTACGATACGTCTGTATATAGATATATCTGGGTATGATGTGGCTCAGACCCATCTTTATACAATTATGTTTCTATTAGAGGTCTGTAGACAGTATGTCTAGTTGGATAGTATGTGGCCTTGCCGGCTTCCAGTTTTGAGATGTATAGTTGTCTATAGCAGCCTTGTCGGCTCGTCCTATGTATGTTGTACGTATATGTATGTATGTATGCCTTTTTGTGCATATTTCCTTCATGTATAATGTTCTCGTAATTCAACAAATATTATTCAGGTTCAGGTTCATATTTTAGACGCATGTTTAGGGGTGTTTGACTGGTGGGACTTAGGCACCCGTCGCGGCCCATCGGTTTGGGTCGTGACAGAAGTGGTATCAGAGCAGTTCTGTCCTAGGATTTTCTACAGACCGTGTCAAGTAGAGTCTTGTTTATGGGTGTGTCATGCACCACACTTATAGACAGGAGGCTACAGGACATATAGGATGTTATCCTCTATTCCTATCTTAGATCGTGCGATATAAGAATTTATGTTTCTAACGATGTGTTACATTTTCAGCGATGCCTCCGAAGACCACCGCCGCTAGTACATGTCAGAAGGCTACGAAGGTGTTAGAAAGAGAGATATGTTATACTATGGATTCAGACCCATCAGAGATCATAGTTTCCATTGAGGAGGATCCATCCGAGGAGCCATATGAGTCGCTCGTTCGTGCTGTTTCGGCCACTCTGGCAGCAGATGTGGTGAGAGGAGTTTTGACCTTACTAAATCCCTTAGTTCCACTATCACAGCCCGTTGATCAGGGTATGAGGGGAGTAGATCATGGATTGGCACATACGGGATTCCTTCAGGCTCAAAACTATGTCAAGGTATTTGCGGACACTAGCTCTTCTGAGGTCCCAAATAGCCCACAGTCTTGGGAGTCCGTCAATCAAGGTTCGACAGTGTATGTTATGGGATATGCAGAGGAAATGGATAGTAGTCGGCCTAAGAGGAGGAAGGTAACTGATAAGGATATGAAGGTCCCACTTCGAAGTGTGTCTGATCGAGGTTCTTATATAGGACGAGGCGAGGACACTCTACTATAGACTTCCTCCAAGTGTCAGTTTTTGGTTGGTGAAGTTCCACCTCTTCTTGGAATATTATCAAGTCAGGGTTTTAAATGTGTTTGTTATTTTATGAGGATGTAGAGAGCCCCATCCTGACTTGTATATATTATGGTTATGCCTACTTAGAAGTTTTGCAGACAGTATCCTGTATATAGTTTTGGGTATAATATGCCTATGGCTTAGTCAGCCCCTATGTATATAAGATTTTTTTCTAAATTAGTTATGCAATTTAAGTCTTAATATTGTTACTTAGATATATGGATATTGCCGTAATGGCCCGTGACATACTTAATAATAAACAAGGATAAGGTACGTGGTGTTCGGTTGGGTAGAACTTGATATTATAATACGTATGGATTATTTGGACTTTGTTATGCTAACATCAAGTGTAGGTCAAGAATGGTTTAATTTCAGTCCCCAGGAGAGCCTCTTTTAGAATGGGAAGGTAATACGGCATCACCAAGAGATAAATTTATCTCATATCTCAAGGCAAGGAAGATGATCAATAAGGGATGTAATTATCACTTAGTTCGGGTTCAGGATATGGAAGAAGAGTTACCAAACATTTAGTCCATCCCTATGGTGAATAAGTTTCCCAATGTTTTTCCTGATGAGCTTTCGAGTCTTCCGGCAAGCGAGAAATTGAGTTTGTTATTGACCTACTACCAGATACTCACCCAATATCTATTCCTCCCTATAGAATGGCGCCCGCAGAGTTGAAAGAGTTAAAGGAATAACTAAGGTACTTGCTTAAAAAAAAAGTTTTATCAGACCTAGTACGTCACCACGGGGAGCACCTGTGTTGTTTATGAGAAAGAAAGATGGTTCCTTACGAATGTGTATTGATTATAGGCAATTGAATAAGGTGACGATCAAGAATAAGTACCCATTCCCGAGAATTGATGATCTATTTGATCAGTTATAAGGTGCCAAGTGTTTTTCAGAGATAGACTTGAGATCCGGGTACCATCAGGTAAGGATTAAGGATGAAGATATTCCGAAGATATCATTCAAGATCGGATATGAGAACCTTGAATTTTGTGTTATGTCGCTAAGTTTGACCAATGCATAGTAGTATTCATGGATTTGATGAACTGTGTGTCAGACCCTTGTAGATTTTTTTGTAATATATTTATCGACGATATATTGGTATATTCTCGTTCAGAGATAGAGCATGCAGATCATTTGCGTACTATGCTCAGAGTTATACAAAAGGAGAAGTTGTATGCAAAAAATTCTCTAAATGTGAATTCTGGTTGGACTATGTAGCTTTCCTTGGGCATATCATTTCGCGTGGATATACAATAGATTGAGGCAGAAATGACTTAGCCTAGACACACAACATCGACGGAGGTTCGTAGCTTATCCGTTTGGCAGGTTATTACAGGAAATTTGTAATGGACTTTTCTTCTCTTTTAAGCACCTTTGACCAAAGTGATATGTGGTGTCTCGCTTGATGTTCCGGAATAACATGAGGAAATCTTGAAGAAAGGTTTTGAATAAGTATAAATAGATATGTGTAGGTCGCAAGCTCAAGAATGGTAGAGCGACAAGATTTTAGGAAGACAGGAAGAAGGATAAGAAGAGATGAGTGAAAGGGTAATGGGAATGGATAAGTCCTTGAGGTTAAGCTCATAAGAGAGCTGATGATTTCTCTAAGTTATAGAAGGCGCAGTATAGACTGAATGAACTCAAAGGAGTGTAAGACTAGTAGCGCTTAGAATGGATGAAATGCTGCCCTGATAGTAGGATAAGGGCGTAATTGTGATGGATAAAGGATGAAGTTTGGGCCTCTGAAGAGGGGAATTTCATGAATTGTAAAAGATTGGGATACCCATATTAGTTAAATTAGAAGGGAACTAAGTTTCAATGGCTCGATGCTTGCGAACGGAGTTTCCAGGCATTGAATGACATATTCACTTCAGCACTGTATCTACCGCTCCCAGCAGGGACCGATGATTATGTTATCTATTGGGATGTTTCAGGCGTTGGATTGGGTTGTGTGCTTATGCAACATAGTAAGGTTGTAGCTTATGTTTCAAGACAACTAAGAAAGTAAGAGAAGAACTACCCGACCCACGATTTAGAGTTAGCCTCGATAATTCATGCACTAAAGATATAGAGGCACTACTTGTATGTCATTTATGTTAATATCTATACAGATCATAAGAGCCTCCAGTACATCTTCAAGCAAAAGGAATTGAATCTATGTCAAGGGAGGTGGTAAAGACTATGACATTGATATTTTATACAATCTGGGGAAGGAGAACGTAGTAGCCGACGCCCTCAGCCGTAGATCTATGGGTAGCCTATCATATTTGCAGCCATAAAAAAGGGGAATAGCTCGTGAGGTTCATCAACTAGCTAGTCTTGGAGTTCGGTTATCGGATTCAGGTGATATTGGAATTACTATTCAAGATACGGCAACATCCTCTTAGTAACTGAAGTAAAGGAACGCCAATACGAGGATCCTATGTTAGTTCGTTATAGGGACACCACCCTTCAGAAGGAGAAGACACCATTTGAAATTACAGAAGATGGAGTCCTCAAATATCAAGGGCGATTGTGTGTGCCTAATGTTGCAGGGCTGCGTCGGCTGGTTATGGGAGAAACTCACTACTCTCGTTATTCTATCCATCCAAAAGCAACAAAGATGTATTATGACATCAGGGAAATATATTGGTGGGACGGAATGAAAAAGGATATAGTAGAATTTGTTGCTCAGTGTCCTAACTGTCAGCAGGTTAAGATTGAGCATCAAAACCCCGATGGAGTTTTGCAGGATATGAAGATTTCGACTTGGAAATGGGAGATAATCAATATGGACTTCATCGTAGGCTTACCTCGTACCCAACATAAGTTCGATTCGATGTGGGTGATTGTTGATAGGCTTATAAAGTCAGCCCATTTTCTGCCCGTTAGAACTACATATTCCTCAGAAGATTATGCGAGACTTTATATCAAGGAAATAGTACGACTGCATGGTGTCCCTGTATCTATTATCTCGGATAGAGGAGCTCAATTTACATCTAACTTCTGGAAGTCCTTCCAAAAGGGATTAGGGACTCAAGTAAGTCTTAGTACAACATTTCATCCCAGAAAGACGGACAGGTTGAGCGTACTATTCAAACACTGGAGGATATGCTGCAGGCTTGTGTGATAGACTTCAAAGGTAGCTGGGATGATCATCTGTTTCTTATTGAGTTCGCGTATAATAAGAGCTACCATTCCAGCATTCAGATGGATCCATACAAAGCTCTTTACATACGGAAGTGTAGGTCGCCTATAGGGTGGTTCGATGTTGGAGAATCTGGACTACATGGGCCAGACCTGGTTCAGCAAGCCATAGAAAAATTAAAGCTTATCCGGTATCGACTATTGACAGCTCAGAGTCGTCAGAAGTCATATTCAGACGTGCGGCGACGAGATTTAGAGTTCGAGGGTGATGACTGGGTATTCTTAAAGGTGTCACCTATGAAGGGTGTGATGAGGTTTGGCAAGAAAGGCAAACTTAGCCCACGATATATTGGGACTTATAGGATCATTCGGAGAGTTGACCAAGTAGCTTATGAGTTAGAATTGCCCTCAGAGTTGGAGTCTGTCCATCCAGTTTTTCACGTATCTATGTTACGGAAGTGCATTGGTGATCCTACACGAGTAGTGCCTACGAATGATGTACAGATTACAGAGGACTTGTCATATGAGGATATTCCTGTTGCCATCCTAGACCAACAAATCCGCAAGCTGCGGAATAAGGAGGTAGCCTCCGTGAAAGTATTTTGGAGGAACAACAATGTGGAAGAAATGACTTGGGAAGCCGATGAAGACATGAAGTTTAGATATCGCTACCCATTTCTTCTTCTAGAGAAGGGTCCGACTGAGACGTCATAACCTCAAGGTGCGTGTACGAATTTTTGTGCTAGCTATTGTTATTGGTCATGTGAGGCCATCATCGTTATTAATAATTGTTGTCCTATATGGCGTTAAATTACTGGGTTTCTACAAGAAGAGTTGGTAGTAGCATTGTTACAAGGGCGACTCTACCAAGGTTATATAAATCCCGAAAGGTTAAACATTCGAGGACGAATGTTTCTAAGGGGGGAAGGATGTCACATCTCACATTTTCGTACATCAAAAGTTTCGTCTTCAGTTAACCAACGTGGACTCGGGAATGAGATTATTTTGACGTTAATGTATTTACGTTATTTTAAAAAAAAATATAAACAAGTGTTATGAATGATAAAGGGGTACACGGATTAAAGAAAATGAGTTTCGTTGAAAATGGACAATTAGGAATGAAATACGAGTCGATCAATAATACCCGATAATTATGAACTAGTACCAAGCAAGGTACCATGTGACCACAGTAGTAATATATATAAAGTATATATATGAAGTATATTTAAAAATAAATAGAATCTTAAGTAATTTGTCATAATTTTTAATTATGCAGGTAATTGGTTAATTACCGCATAACGGGACATTACCTAATTACCTAATAAGCGGATAAAGATTAAAATTTTCCACCCAACCTCCATGTGGAAGCAAGACACTCCATAACCAAATGACTCTTAGTCATTTTCTATTAGGTGGAAACCTAATTGCAGGACACTTCATTTCTTACAAACTCCTACTAACGTGGGCATTCTTTTTTCACACCGACTTGGTTTATTCATTTTGCCTCGGAAAGTTTTCCTTAACACATTCCATTCTTGATTTGTTGTGCAACCTAATCAGTTTGTAGTCTTCAAATATATACTTCTGATTTATGACACCATCTTGAGAACCTTGATTCTAATCTTTTTGCTATCAAACTAGAAAAACTATTACTTGTCTTGCAACAACAGTATCCCTTTTTCTTAATTAAGAAACTTGGTTGATGCAATGGATTTACGTCTTGGGAGTAAGATCATATACATTGTGATAAAGTAAACTAATTACACCTAGGGTTCTTATAGTTGAAAATATGAAAGTACTAGATTTCACACATAATTAGCTATTATGGACAACTTGATTCTGCATCTTGCAATCTCTTCTTAAGGCCTTGTCTCAGTGACAATATGCAAAATCATTGCTTATTTACGGTTCAATGTCCATCTTGAACCTTATTGATAATTGATAAGGAGATCCGCTGTTTCATCCAAATTAGAAAGAACGCCTCTTAAGCGACGTGAGATTTTGCGATTCTAAGGGACTACGGTACAATCTTTCTCAAGAATATCATACGGATATTTCCCTACTCCAGGTATGTTAAGGCTATCCCTTCTTTCTTTTGATATGGTCCAAATTATACTGAAGAAACGAGCAAATACACAGTTTTTATAAATTACTCTATTCATAGAAATAGTAGGGGTGTCTATATTCTTGATTCCCCATGAGAATTTTTATTATTTTTTGTTCATGGGTCTCAGAATAATACGCAGTTAGAAAAGTTTATCCGGAAGGTATATTGAGATTATTACGTACTTTTCATGCATTTCATACATGTGCATTGACCCATGACCAGATGGCGTTATATACGCGTATATATGTAAATATATGTATATGGGATATGGAAAAAGGTTACGACGTTATATACGCACCACCACCTGATAAGTTGGTATATGATGATGATGTTGCCCACAATGGTTGAAATATGATTCAAACGGCGTTATATATGCGTATATATGTATGTATATTCAAACGGTGTTATATACGCGTATATATGTATGTATATATATATATATATATATATAGTTATATGGGATATGGGAAAGGTTATGGCGTTATATATGCACCACCACCTGATCAGCTGGTATACGATGATGATTTTGCCCACAGTGGCCGATATGATATGATGGGATGCCCTCAGAGGCTGATGATGTTATGAAACATATACCTATGCACAACATGACATTCATACGCATATGCATGATGCCAAAAGTGATTTATTATTACAGAGTTATCCATACATACAGGTTGAGTCAATTACTCTATATCTCTTCCATGTCTCTTATGTATTGCTGAAGCCTACGATGGTGGGAGAATGTTTTTTGACGGAGCTGCTAATTTCAAATGAGTCGGTATTGGAGTCGTCTTGGTATTAAAAACTGGTCAGCGTTATCCGGTATCCGCAAAACTCAAGTTCCCATGCACCAACATTATGGCGGAGTATGAAGCCTGCATATTAGGGCTCAACCTGGCTGTTGACATGAATATTCAGGAACTGCTGGTGATCAGTGATTTAGACCTGCTGGTACATCAGGTACAAGAAGAGTGGGCTACCAAGAATACCAAAATTTTATTGTATGTACATCATGTACAAGAGATGAAGAAGAGGTTCACAAAGATAGAATTCCGGCATGTCCCTAGAATTCAGAATGAATTTGCAGACGCATTGGCCACCTTGTCTTCAATGATACAACATCCAGACAAGAATTTTATCGATCATATTCCGATGAGAATCCATAATCAGCCGGCATAAAGTGCTCATGTTGAAGAATAAATGGATTGAAATCCATGGTTCCACGACAACAAGGAATATTTTGCAAAAGGAGAATACCCGGAGCATGCAAACCATACTCAGAAACGCACACTTCGGAGGCTTTCCAATCACTTCTTCCAAAGAGGAGGAATTCTGTATAGAAGAACTCTCGATCTAGGTCTGTTAAGGTGTGTTGACACTAAAGAGGCTTCCAAGTTTCTCGAGGAGATACATGTAGGAACTTGCGGCCCACATATGAAAGATTTTGTCTTGGCCAAGAAAATACTCAGGGCCGGATACTTTTGGATGACTATGGAGACAGATTGTATCTGATATGTCCAAAAATGCCACCAATGTTAGATACATGCAGACATGATACGGGTGCCACCAAACGAACTTAATGCAACAAGCGCACCTTGGCCTTTTGCTAACTGGGGAATGGATGTCATTGGTCCAATCTAACCCACTGCTTCGAAGGGGCACATGTTCATTTTAGTGGCCATCGACTACTTCACTAAATGGGTTGAAGGTGCATCCTACAAAGCTGTGACCAAGAAAGTCGTTACGAATTTTGTCAAAGATCGTATTGTTTGTCGATTTGGGGTTCCAGAATCCATCATCACTAACAATGGCGCCAATCTCAACAGTTATTTGATTTGATGAAAGCCATGTGTGAAACCTTCAATATCAAGCCCAAGAATTCCACGGCATACATGCCTCCAATGAATGGAGTCGTGGAGGCTGCCAACAAGAACATCAAGAAGATACTAACGAAAATAGTAGAGAATCACAAGCAATGCACGAGAAATTATCATTTCCCTTACTGGGATACCGTACCCCAGTCCGCACATCGACCGGAGCAAATCCTTATTTGCTAGTTTATGGTACTGAATCTATCATTCCCGCCGAGGTCGAGATCCCTTATCTGAAAATCATACAAGAAGCTGAACTCAGTGAGGCAGAATGGATAAGGAGACGCTATGAGAAATTATCCCTCATAGATGAAAAAAGGATAAATGCAATGTGTCATGGTCAGCTTTATCAAAATAGAATGTCCAGAGCTTTCAACAAAAGGGTCAAACCAAGACAGTTCACACCGGGGCAGCTGGTGCTGAAATAGATCTTTCCACATCAAGATGAAGCCAAAGGGAAATTCTCACCCAACTGGCAAGGTCCTTAAATGGTTCACAGAGTATTGACAAGAGGATCACTCATACTCGCAGAAATGGATGGAGAAATCTGGCCAAAGCCTATCAATTCAGATGCAGTCAAAATATACTACGTGTAAACTATCTCTGTTTCTTTATATGATGTAATTGAACTATCCTTGACCTGATTCCCGTCTAAGAGGGGATACGTAGGAACCCCTGTGGGTTCAGTCACAATTCAATAAAATTTCCATTTTTCCCATAATCAGAAACTGGGGCAGAATTTTGAGGAGGACCCTCAAAATTCTGAAGCAAGTTCAGTCAACAGCGGCATACAGAATAGCCAGAAGGCCAGTTAGTTAATTGGGGCAGAATTTTGAGGAGGACCCTCAAAGTTCTATGGGAAAGGATGTCACAATGTCTCTAATAATGTCACAGTTACTGGTTCATCTAACTGATTTCTAAATTGCATATTACTATGTCTTTGAAAACTATACACGCATGCTTTTGAAAAGAAAATTTACTTTTTAGCCAAATGCTACCCACAGTGACTTAAACAGGACCTCGGTCAGTGTGGAGCAGATCAAGCAGACAAAGACATGAACCAACCTCCCCCGCAAAACTCATAAATTTTCTTTGGACGTAGGAATATGTTATCATCATAAGCATCGTCGCAACAATACAATTTCTATACACGAAACACATTTTAGCTAAGAACACTTCACTCTTACTCTTATATATGCATGAGACTAAGCTCTGTCTCAATTCCTGCATGAGGCTAAGCCCTGTCTCCGCATATGCATAAGGCTAAGCATTGCCTTCTCATCTGCATGAGACTAAGCTCTGTCTCAATTTTTGCATGAGGCTAAGCCCTGCCTCCATGTACGATTAAGGCTAAGCATTGCCTTCTCTCTGCATGAGACTAAGCTCTGTCTCAATTCCTGCATGAGGCTAAGACCTGCCTCCCATTATACATATGGCTAAGAATTGACTTTTCTTTGCACGAGACTAAGCTTTGTCTCAGTTCCTGCATGAGGCTAAGCCCTGCCTCCACATCTGTATAAGGCTAAGAATTGCCTTCTCCTTGCATGAGACTAAGCTATGTCTCAATTCCTTCATGAGGCTAAGACCTGCCTTCGCATCTACATAAGGCTAATCATTTCCTTCTCCTCACATGAGACTAAGCTTTGTCTCAATTCCCGCATGAGGCTAAGCCCTGCCTCCCATTCCACATAAGGCTAAGCATTGCCTTTTCTTTGCATGAGACTAAGCTCTATCTCAATTCCTGCATGAGGCTAACCTTTCCTTCACATCTACATAAGGCTAAGCATTGTCTTCTCCTTGATGAAACAAAGCTTTGTCTCAATTCCTGCATGAGGCTAAGCCCTGCCTCCCATTCTGCATAAGGCTAAGCATTTCCTTCTCCTAGCATGGGACTAAGCACTGTCCCAAATCTTGCATGAGACTAAGCATTGTCTCTCTTTGAATAAACACATATATAGCTCTATTTTAAATCTTGCATTATTCTCTTCTCTCAAGGCTAAGCTCTGCCTTCAACTCTACACAAGACTAAGCTTTGTCTTGTTGATTGCCTCTAAAATCATGTCTCTGCACCTCATGGGCTGGAATATAGCCAACTTGTCCGAAGACGTCATAGTCTAAAGGAATCATCCTCATAGCCGGAAGACATCATTCCATGGCCCAAGGATCTCTCAAAGCTTACACATCATTATTCAAAGGCATCATGGTTCAGAGGCATCATCTTCATGGCATGCGAATACCTTACCGCACAATTCATGGCCCGGGACATCATAGTCTAAGGATGTCATACTATTTCATGGTCCGAAGGGAATTTGCTTTATGTCTAAGTTTACGCAATAATTTATACATATGTGCTAGCAGTACGTTTTTGTAAATTTGCAGGTGGTCCGGAAAGTAACCGTTATCCCATCAGGAGCAATCTCGCTCCAGTTCCCATCCACATCCTTCAAATTATTTCAAACATAACCGTTCATCATCCGTTACCCAGTCCATTTTTGCAACGACTCCATTAGTTTACTCCATCATTGGATCCAGAACTACACACGACCCTATTCCTGTAAAACCAGGGATATGTAGGTAGCTCAAAAGCCAGAGTGTGACCTATATCTTCAAATAAATAGAAGCAGGGTCAAGTAAAGCCAAAGCATCTTGGTGACAGACTGAGACAATACCTGCGATCACTGCATCGGAGGCCATAGCATCTGGCCTGGCTGGAAACGCATACATACGGGCCTGGCCTCCACCTGCTCGACCTCCTCCTCTAGGGCGGCCTCTCGCTGACTGACTACCACCCTTGGCTGCCTGGGTGGGTGGTGAAGTAACTGGAGTTGAAGTCGAAAGCTGGCTCCTTATCTGAGATGGACCTCCAAGAAGATGAGGACACTACCTTCTCATATGCCCGAACTTCCCACACTCATAACAACTCCCTGGAGCTGGAGACGGGGACTGAAAGGAACCCCTGACACCAGAATGGCCACCAGAAGAACCATGCATAGAGGAACCCTGAACTGATGGTGCTCGAGCTGCACTTTGGGTTGGAAGGGCACCAAATAAAGAACGACCTGGCTGAGAACTGCAGGGACCATGCCCCGAAGATGCACCACTATAGGCTGGGCGGATAATTGAGGAGGCCTAAATGAACGGCCTTTACCATGCTGAAACTGCCCCCTGGAAGGAGCACCACTAGAACCACCCGATCCACGAGGCCTCTTGGCCTCCCTTTCCTCCCGCTCCTAGCGGCGAACCGATTCAATATCTCGAGCAATATCAATAACCTGCTCAAAGGTAGCACCTGATACTCTCTCCCGAGTCATGAAAAGGCGGAGCTGATAAGTGAGGCCATCCATGAACCTCCTAATCCTCTCCCTATCAGTAGGAACCAACTCCGTGTCATGACGAGCCAACTCTAAAAACTGCATCTCATACTGCGTCATTGATAGCTCCCCCTGACGTAGCTGCTCAAAATGCCTGTGCTGCTCCTCCCTGTGAGACTGGGGTACATACTTCTCCAAGAAGATAGTGGAGAACTGCTGCCAAGTGAGGGGTGCTGAACCAACCGGCCTACGCCTATCAAAGGACTCCCACCAAGTAAAAGCAGCCCCAGAAAACTGAAAAAGTAGAAAATGAGACCCCACTGGTCTCCAGAATCCCAGCAGTACGAAGCATTCGCTGACACTTATCCAGAAAACCCTGGGCATTCTCGCCCTTAGAACCATTGAATGTTAGAGGCTGAAGTCTACTAAACCTCTCCAGCCTACGCTGCTCATCATCTGGCATAGCTGGAACCACGAAGTCCTGAACTGGAGAAACCGGCTGGGCTGGAACTGCCCCCGGTGTCTGATGGCCCTGAGTAACCTGCTCGGGCGTTCGGGCAACTGGAGTCTGACTGCCTCCCCGGCCTGAGACATAGCGACAAATGCCTGAGCAAGGGTGGTACATACCGTGAAGATCTGAGCCAAGGTCTCCTGAAGACCCGGAATAACAATAGGCACTGCCGGTGCCTGAGCCTGTCCCGCTCGAGCATCTGTGGCGGGAACCTGATCCTGAATAGTAGGGGGATCAACTAGTACTACCCTGGCTGCTGCACGGGCTGGCCCCTACCTCTACTATGACCTCGACCTCTCGCTGGTCTAGCTGGTGGCTGTTCACTCTGATCGGTAGCGCGAGTCCGCACCATCTGTGAGAGAATGAAACAACAGAAGTTTAGGTTTCCAGAATCAACAAAATGTCACGACAGAATTCAAGAAAAATGATATTTTTCCTAAGGGTTATACATCCTCTCGAAGATAAGTACAGACGTCTCCATACCGATCCACAAGACTCTACTAAACCTGCTCATGACCGTTGAGTGATTGAGTCCTATGTAACCTAGGCTCTGATACCAACTTGTCACGATCCCAAATCCTAAGCCGTCCGTGATGGCGCCTACCATGGAACTAGGTTAGCCAACCATTACATACTATCATAATTTCCAAAACTAGCAGATTAAAACAACAAAATGAGATAAACAATTTATACACTACCCCAAAACCTGGAGCCAACTGTCATGAGAACCTAGGACGATAAATACAATGTACAATAAGGTGACTTGCTACTACAAAAGTCTGAAGTACGAAAGAAAAAAACTATGAACTGAGGAAAGGAAAGGAGGTGAGCTGGGGATGCTGAGCAGCTACCTCGATCCTCGAACAAACTCCAAGCACGTCCTAAAATCAACTAGTGAGATGGTCCGGTACCTAGATCTGCACACAGAGGTGCAGGGAGTAACGTGAGTACGCCAACTCAGTAAGTAATCAAAGTAACTAAAAACTTGAGTGTAGTGACGAACATTTATAAATCATGATTTCATAAAAATAGTAATTCAACTTTTATTAGAAGGCTCAGATAAAGAAGGGAGAGAAAAGCAGTAAAATTCACAATGTAACAGCCATCCAGGAACAGTATCTCTCATAACAAGGTATCTCAGTCACTCGTGACTCCACTATCAGTATCTCATGCTCACACTAAACACTCGCACTCAACAAGCACCATGAATACACACAATTGCTGCGGCGGGCAGCCCGATCCAATACACACACACACACACACACACATATATATATATATATACACACACACACACACTGCTGCGGCATGCAGCCCGATCCATATAATAGTCGACTGCGCCCACTGGGGTTGTACAAACTCCGGAGGGGCTCCTACACCCAAGCGCTATATTTGCTGAGGTGTGCAGCCCGATCCATATATAACATATATTGCTGCGGCGTGCAGCCCAATCCATACATAATATATATTGCTGCGGCGTGGAGCCCGATCCATAACTATCCTCACATACTCAGCTCTCGACCTCACTCAGTCATCCTCACAAACCACTCGGGCAATTCATCTCAACTCACGGGACTCAGCCCAAAATACCTCTCAGAGTTTCAAACAATGTGATAACGGTGAAAATAACAAGTAGAAAACATGACTGAGTTCACAATTGTTCTATTAGGATAGTGTGAGAATAGTGTAAAAGTACCTCTGAGGGTCTAAACAGGTCGGCACAAGGCCCCAAACATGGCTCACAGCCCATAAACAAGTATAAATTTCTAAAATACAGGATGTCGTAAGGTTTCAAATCGAATACGCGGCTTAATAGTCGCTACGGGACGGATCAAGTCACAATACCTATCGGTGCACGCCCCCACGCTCGTCACCTAGCATGTGCGTCACCTCATTTACCAAAACAATATAAAATATCGGGGTTTCATACCCTCAGGTTTAGAGTTACAATCGTTACTTACCTCAAAACAGCCCAAAAGCTACTCCGTGATGCTCTTTCCTCTCGAATTGGCTCCCAATTTCTCCGAATCTATCACAAAACAGATCAATAACATCAGAATATGCTAGGGAGATGAACCCCAATCGAAAATTATTAAAATTAGGCGCAATTCCCAAAATTAGCCAAACTCGAGCTCCGGGCCCACGTCTCGGAATTCGATAAAAATCACAAAACTAGAATCCCTATTCCCTCACGAGTCTACCCATACCAAAATTTACCAAAATCTGACCTCAACTGCCCACTCAAATCATCAAAAGAGATTTCTAATTCTCCCTCCCATTTTTCCTAAATTTCTACTTTAATCCCTCAAATTGCATGGTAAAAATCAAGACTAATTTATGAAATTAAACCAAAAGTGATTGAAGAACACTTACCACAAGAATCCCACTGAAAATCTCGTCCAAATTCTCCTTCCCCCGAGCTCTCTAATGGAATATTGAGTTATGGCTAAAAAACCCCGCTAGAACTTAAAAACTGTATGCCCAGGTCTCTTTCTTCACTGCGATCGCGAGAGTTCCCACGCGATCGCGAAGAACAAGTCTGCTTCCCCATAAAATTACCCTAACTGATCGCACAAGACCAAACACGATCGCATTGCTTTCCCTCCCTCACGTACGCGATCGCGGCCCCACACAGGCGATCACATAGAAGAAAAAGAACACTGCCTCAGAACAAACCTATGTGATCGCATGCCCACTATTGCAATCGCATATAAGGAAACCAGTGGGCAAAAATTGTAGCAGCTACAGCAGTCCCTCTAAGGCCAAACACACTCAGATAACCACTCGAAACTCACCCGAGGCCCTCGAGACCTCAACCAAACATACCAACACATCCCATAACCTCATTCAAACCTAGTCGAGCCTCCGAAACACAAAAAACAACGCGAAAACACCAAAATCACATCAAATTCAAGCCTATGAACTTTGAAACTTCTAAATTCTGCCAATGATGCCGAAACCAACCAAAACACGTCCGAATGATCTGAAAATTTGCACACATATCCAAAATGAAATTATGAACCAGTTCCAACTTCCGGAATTCCATTCCAACCCCGATAACCTATTTTTCCCTACCGACCGAAAATCGCCAAAAACTAACTTTTGCCAATTCAAGCCTAATTCTACACCGGACATCAAAACTTCATTCCGAACACACTCCTAAGTCTCAAATCACCTAACGAAGCTATACGAGCCATAAAATACATATTTCGAGGTTGTTTACCAATAAGTCAACTCCCAGTTGACTTTTTCAACTATTAAGCTAATTAAGAGACTAAGTGCCTCTGTTCTCACCACGACCACTCCGAACCCGAACCAACCGACCCAACATAACATAAATAGGCTAAGCAACATACGATAAATCAGAAACATGGGAAACGGGGCTAATTTCACGAAATGACCGGTCGGGTCGTTACAGTATTTTTGCATTATGCAATTTTAGCCATATATATGCACAATTACACTATTTCTACAGAAAAGGACTCTTTATATTTTTATAATGTTAAGTAATCATTTTAAATCATTTTCATGCGCAAGTGTTATTTTTTTTATTTATTAATTATTTTTTATAAATTATTTATTTGTTAAATTGGATATTTAAAATATAGCCCCCTAAAACTCCAATTTTGGACCTAGCCCAATTATCTACACTACCCAATTACCCCAACCCAATACACAACCCAAAATCAATTGACCCATACCCATTAACCCAATCACTATACCCGTCCAAAACACCCGACCCAATCCCGTTTTAAATCACAATCGTTGATCTCTAAAGATCAACAGCTCTTACCACTCCACCCCTTTTAATTATAACCTAACCCGTTTAACCGTAACTCATTTCACCTACCCCGCCGCCCTCAAACTCTCTCTTCTTCTCCTCTTCCGAAACCCTAGTACCGTAATCCCTATTTCCCCTTCGATTACAACTCAGAGATGGAATCCATTAATGATTCCTTTACCTTATTATCCCTATCATGTTACTGGTTAACCGATTATGATATTACCTAATCACTTGCCTAGCAAGTCAAACAGATCTCTCTTGCTTTGAACGAAATCTGGTTCGAACCTTCACTTCTTTCTATCTTTGTTCATTATCGTCCCTTTATGGTATGAATCTCTGAGATTTTTGTTCGATTCTTCACTTACCCTAAAGCTAGGGTTCAGATCTTTTCAGATCTATTATAGTTTTCTATTTTTGGTTAAATATTTTCCTTTAATGTTTCCGTACATCTATCTATGTGCATCTCGATTATGATTTTTTGACTAATTTTTTACCTTAAAAATTAGGGTTTTGAATCTTAAAAATCGAAGCAAATTTGGTTCAATCTTTAATGCTGTTGTTTATCCGTCTCTATGCATCTTTTTTTCTTTTGATATTCTTGACTAATTTTAATTAATCTAAAATTAGGGTTTTCAATTTTACTTTTTCCTTCAATGATTATGTCTATCTGTTTTTATGACTCTTGTCGTTAATTGTTTCACTTAGGAGTCTTTGTTCCCCAAATCTGTATGAATCCTTAATTAACATGTTAAATCTCTGACTATATGTTTTACGCGTCTATGTACTTGTTAATTCTGGCTTACCTTAAATAAGGTTCAGAGTTTCTTTTCCTTAATTAACTGATTAGATGCTTTCCTTGATTGATTATTACCTTAGTTGTGGGCTCTAGTCTAGTGCTATTTAAACCCCTTCCCCCTTTCCCCTTG
The DNA here is from genome assembly GCA_005239525.1 of Nicotiana knightiana. NCBI lineage: Eukaryota > Viridiplantae > Streptophyta > Magnoliopsida > Solanales > Solanaceae > Nicotiana > Nicotiana knightiana. The sequence goes on from ML388985.1 coordinate 134,683, forward strand.
GGACAGAATCGAACTCTCAATACTCTCACTAAAAACTCAGCTTTTACTCTGATTCTTTGCTCGTTTGTTTCTAGTCTTGGCCGACTGAAAGCCAAGGCCAATTGCTTCTGGACTTAGCTATTGTGGTGTACTTTCTTGCTTTTTCTGCCTAACGGGTAAGCCATTATCCCTTTGCCATTTCACTTTCTTCATGTCTCCACAATCTGTGTTATTCGACCAGTATGTTTGAACTTTATTTTAGCATGATTCTGCCTTTATGCTTCTATGATTATCTTACTGTTAATATGAGATTGGTTGTGTTGAATAATATGAATCCCCTTAAGAACTTATGCTTAATCTGCCTCTTATTTCTTCTGAACCTATTCTGAATTTGAGTACCTTTAGGATAATTTTAGAAGGTCAAATAATCAATTAGCCTTAGACCTTTGAAACTTGGATTGTTACTAGGCTTCTTGTTCAGTTGTTTATGTGCTTTGATAACTTGCTTTCTAACATGTCTTGGATTCATATGGGTCATGACTGTTTAGTTCTCTATAGTTTAATAAGGTTGTCCTAAATGCTAGTATGAACACCTAGCTTAACTAGAATGTTTTCCAGATTTCAACTTATTTGAATTGTGTGTTTGAGCATGAACCTTGCTTGTTTTCTTAATGCCATTCTGCCTACAAGTTCTGTGTTCTGAACTTTGTTTTCTTCTGAAATCAAAACTGTTTTAAATCTGTCTCTACTCTTTTAAAAACTTCCACTCTTAGTCCCTTAGGTTCTATCCTCAACCACCCCAGTCTGAGCACTACTCACTGTTCATGTGAGACTCCTGTAAACTCTGACACACTAGGGACTAGTTCCTGATCTCTTTTGAATCATCTCTAAAAATTTGGTTCTGGTATGAGCATTGCCCTGGATACCTGATGCCCTTGGGAACTTTGACACACCAGAAACCTGGTTCTATATGTGCTATGGGTGAGTCCTTCACTGTTGACTCTGTTGTACTTTTGAAATGATCCCCAAAGTTGTTATGGTTGGAAGGCCTGGTTACCCAGGTGTATTTGGGCCTAATAAAACGCTCTCTATAGTTCATTTCATTACTATTATGTAGTTCATTTGCTATTTTGGCCTGTAATAACTTTGTAATAAACAGATTCTGGGGTATTTAGTAAAATCGGGAGGGTTTCTTATTTTCTTTTGTTAAGCTGGGTAGAAATCCTGCCTATAGGGATTCTTCTATACTGTTAATTCTGCTCATTTGTCAAAACTGGTAAGTTCTGTGTTGTGTTTAGAAATCATACCTATAGGATTTTCATTAGCGATGTTAATTCTGCTTAAGGTGTTATGTTCTGTGCGCACATTAGAAATCATGCCTATAAGGTTAACATCATAGCTTTATTAGAAATCATGCCTATAGGATGCACTAATTTGTCCAATAAATATGTATTAGCAAGCATGCCTATAGGACCTCAATGTTTGATTTCAATTGTTTTTCTGATAGTATGCACCATTTCTGCCTATGTACTGCTTAATAGATATCATTCCTATAGGATTAAACTAATTCAGTAATAGATATCATGCCTATAAGACTACAAATCAATTTCAAACCTAGAGATCATGCCTATAAAACTTAAGTCAGTGCAGTAACTAGAAGCATGCCTATAGGATTAAAGGGAAATACAAGGCTAGGAATCATGTCTATAAAGCTAAAATCAGTTTGCACTTAGAAATCATGCCTATAGGACGATAATCACAACACTCGTAGAAGTCATGCCTATAGGATTCTATTAATTGGTTCTGAATTCAATCTCCACTATCAATCAATTAGACATTATGCCTATAGGACCTAATAACAATTCTGGATTCATAATTGTGATACATTGCTGCCTGAAGTGCCCATATATTATACTGAATAAAATCAGTAGGCAAACAACAAGTCTTAAAGTTTGCTAAGGACTTTAAGGCTAATAAAGTTTGCTAAATCGATTGCGTGCATTTGCTGTTTTATGTGTGGAGGTCAACATGAGCCCATATTTGCTTTTATTTGAAAGTCCTAATTGTTTTTATTTGTCGCCTAGTCTTTTACAATTTTATGCAACTGAAATTTAGTCTAGAACCATCCCAAATAGAGGTCCTAATGCCTCCAGGGCCATAGGTAAGGGATGGGTAGTGCACACATAGGAAACAAATTAGAATCAACTAGAGCTCTTTAGGTAACAACTTAAAGATAGTAATCGAGTAGTAGGAGATGATAGTCCGTGCGCTAAATACCATGAGTAACACCCCGACCTGGGGGAGTTACAAAGTATTGCACGGGGTGATCCTATAGGCTAAAAAACTTAGGATTCCCCCCATCCCTATTAATTAATTTTTCTTTACTTTTCCTTAGACTAATTCACTTAATTCAAGTTCGGCCGGGACCCAACGTTGTGGACCTCGAGGGGTGCTTAACACCTTCCCCTCAAGGTAATTTGAGCCCTTACCCGATCTCTGGTGATGTAAACTAATAATATGAGTTATCTGTTCTAGGTTCCCTAACGCACCTTAATCCGTTTGGTGGTGACTCTAAACCAATCCCTTTTCCTTACCCTCTCAAAAGGAGTTGTACCAAAAAATGTCGAAACCAAATTTCGCGAGAAAAATAGGGCGCGACACGCGATAATACACGTATTCACCATAACCCTTGAACTACTAGTGGAATAAAACACTTAATTGGCTAGAAAACTTTCACTTAGCTTATTTCAGATGAACCAATGCAACACACAACTGAATTCTCAAGCCGTAGAAAATACAACCTCATGTCGTGATCTAAATCGCCATAACTCTTCTGGAATCCATTTACAAAACAAATCCATTCAAATCAAATACCTCCCAAATCAACCAAGTTGTGGTGGCGCTCAAGCCCAAGTAACCAAAAACTACATGTATGACGTCACGCTGAAGAAATAATCACTGCCACAATCATGCTGATTCAACTATTACCAACTGAGCCGTTTCTTCCAATTTACTCGGGACTTGCCCTAGAAATAATAGTAGCTCCATTCAAAGCATAGAAAACCCCAATAGCACTCATCCCGAGTGACCCAATCCACGAGATCACATCATCTTAATACCCATGAACCATATCATATTCTCCTTACGTGCAAAATAGCATCACCAACTGGTACACCCGTTTTGCTAGACCTTTCGTGAATCCAAAGCTATTTCTTCCCTTCTTCCAATTCTGCACTTTATACCCAATGATACTGTAATTCATTCCAAGTCCTTATGCATTGCACTTAAAATCTTGAATCCACTAGGACCACTGTTGAGAGTCACCCACTGTGACTTGGACCCAAATATAAGCCAAACTCTAGTGCGCTGCTAGCACGTGAACACCCAATCCAAGAAGCACCCGACTGAATTATTTTCCCTTGTGCAATACACTCACCAGAAGTAGAAACTCTGAGTCTTCCCAAAACCTGAACATGAATGATAAGCCCAAATATAGCACACATTCCTCAAATCCTTTGCTCGAATTACCACTAATACTTTCTTTCCTTAGTCATATTAACCTATCGATACACCATCCAAAACTGCACAAGCAGAAAACCACGCGACCCAATCGTAGATGATAGGCTCCCCCACTTAGCTTTTAAGCTACAATCACATAAATTCTAGAGCCCACAAAGATTCCTCCTTCTCAATTAACATGATCTTGCACCCTTAACCCACCAAAATTCTCGAAATATTTTGTTAAACCTTTCATGAACATCCCGAATAATTATCCACAATTGCAAATTCGACCCTCTACCTGTGAAAATTCCATGCCGACATCTTCCAACGACGCTACACCGGGTACAATTACTACGAAATCAGTAAACCCTCCTGAGCCCGTTCTCACTCACCAGCCAAACAAGGCCTTTTATTCCCCATTGACATCAACTGAAAGTCCAACAGTACATTCCAAACTCGAAGTCATGTTGCATCCAAATAAAATCCGTGATAATTGTCAATGTCCATCACGATTCCCAAATTTCTCTAAACTTCCCTCAAAGCATGTGGCTATCCTACCACATAACTCATATGTTACTCTTCCACTCTCCCAGTTTAGTTAAACCCTCTACTTTACCCAATTTCTCGACTTCTGCTTTTCATACTTGACCTACTAGTAATTCAACCACCGTGAGTGTAACGACCCGACTTGTCATTTTGAGAGTTAATATTATGTTCAGTGACTTAAGGTCCCTAGAAACTTTGTAATATATATTATGACTTGTGTATGCGGTCGAGCTTGATTTTGGAAGGTTCAGAATTAAATTGGAAGAACAATCCTTATTTTTGAAGCTTAAATGAAAAGAGTTGACTGGAGTTTGACCTTTGAGCAAACGACTCCGGAATGATATTTTGATGATTTCAATAGCTTCTTATAGTGATTTTGGACTTAGGCGTATGTCCGGATTTTAATTTGGAAGTCGATAGGACAATTTGACGCATTTGGGAAAAAGTTGGAAAATGCAAGATTTTTAGAAAGTTTGACCATGAGTTGAGTTTATTGATATCAGGGTCAAAATTCGATTCCAGAAATTGAAACAACTCCATTATGTCATTTAGGACTCGTGTGCAAAATTTGGGATTATTCCGGATTGATTTGATAGGTGTCGTCATCGAATGTAGAATTTGGAATTCGTTAGTTTTCATTAAACTTGAATTAGGGTGCGATTCGTGTTTTAGTGAAGTTTAATGTAATTTGAGGTATCGACTAAGTTTGTTTCATGTTATGGGACTTTTTAGTATACTTTGTTGGGGTCCCATGGGACTCGTATGAGTTTTGGAAGAGTTTTTGGAAGAGTTCGGTGTTTTGAGCATAAGCATGTAATGATCCAAAGGTCCATTTTTAGTTCTAGAGATCGAAAGAGACTTCCGAAAGATTGATAATGAATTATAAGACTGATATGGAATGTTTGGTCTAATTTCATCTAGTCGCGATTGGGTTTATAGAATGAAATATGAGTTAATTGTTTAATGAGCAAAATTGACATCACATTGAGCAAATTAGCTCTGAATTGAGTTTTGATTGAACGACTAGGTTCGTATTATTATTTGTGACTCATAGGAACAAGAATCGTCGAATTCCAAGTTCATATGATGGAGTTAGATCCTTTTCAATGAAAAGAATATACTGCTGGTGCAAGCAAGTTCTGGTGTGGACTTTTAGTGACGAAAAATAGACTTTACTGACGGGAAATGAATTTTTATTGAGTAGTTTCGTCTTTTAGCTCATTTCAACATTTTTGGAGCTAGGGAACTCAGATTTGGGCGATTTTTGAGAGGATTTTCACCAAATGGATTTGGATAAGTGTTTCCTACTCGGTTTTCATTATATTTCATGATTCCATGATTATTTTCATCTTTTATTAGTGAATCAACTGGAAGAAATGAGATTTTTGCAAAATCTTTCAAAAATGAAAATTTAAGATTTGGAGGTCGAGTTATTATTGGAATTTGATAAAATTGGTATGGTTGAACTCGTATCGGAATGGGTGTTCAGATTTCATGAAAATTTTGTCAGGTTCCGAGAGGCGAGCCCCGTGTTGACTTTTGGTTGACTTTTTGAATATGAAATTTTAAGTCGACGTTATATTATCCGGAATTGTTTCAGATGATTTTAATGAAGTTTTACGATTAATTTGGATAGATTTGAGCTGTCCGGAGGTCAATTCAAGAAAGAAGGCAATTTTGGAATATCGCCCTAACTTCAGAAAAGGTAAGTATCTTGCCTAACCTTGTGTGGGGGAATTTCCCCTTAGGCATTCAGTCTTATGTGAAAATTGTGTGATTAAAAACCTTGTACGCGAGGTGATGAGTATGTATTGGTTTATATGTGCAAATTCTATCGGTTAAAATTCGTAACACCATTATGTATTAAACTGGAAAATTTTTGGAACTTATTAAATTCCTTATTTGTCATGCCTCATTCCTTGTTTGCCGTGGTTGTTTTGATATGATAATTCTGTGTGATTTCCACTTGACCTTTATGTGAACTCTATGTTTGTTTGAGATGCCATTTTTATGGAAAATAATTTCATTATTGATTTTATCTACAGATAATTTAATGGGAAATTTAGTTAATAAGATGAATAAATCTATTTATTTTCTGAAGTTGTGATTTAAAAAGGGGTGTTGTTCCTTGACGAATTACCTTTCAGTTCATGTTGTTGAAAACTTGGTGTAACGACCCGACCGGTCATTTTGAGATCTAGCGCGTCCTTCAGTAGTTTGAGTCCATGAGCAGCTTCATTTCAGGTGTTATGAGTTGTAGGTGTGGTCGGAATTGGATTTCGGGAAGTTTAGAGTCAATTTGGAAAGAAAATTCTCATTTCAGAAGCCTTAAGTTGAAAGAATTGACTAAGACTGGATTTTTGAGTAAACGGCCTCAGAATCAGGATTTGAAGGTTGCAGCAGGTTCGTATGATGATTTTGGACTTGCGCGTATGTTCGGATCGGGTTTTGGATGACCCGGGAGCGTTTCAGCGCATATTGTAGAAGTCAACATTTTAGAAGAAATTTCATAAGTCTGGGTTGAAGGGAATTTCAGTGATATTGATGTTCGTTTGGGATTCCGAGCCTGGGAATAGCTCCGTATGGTGATTCTGGAGTTGGGAGCGCGATCGGAAGTGAATTCGGAGGTCCGTAGGTTATTTTGGAGTTATTTGGCTAAGTTAGAAATTTGAAGTTTTAAGAAGTCCGATCGGAAGTGGAAATTTTGATATCGGGGTCGGATTTCGATTCCGAAAGTTGGAACAGGTCCGTAATGTTGAATGTGACTTGTGTGCAAAATTTGAGGTCAATCGGACGTGATTTGATAGGTTTCGACATCGAATATAGAAGTTTGAAGTTCTAAGTTCATTAAGCTTGAATCGGGTTGCGATTCATGATTTCGATCTGGTTTGATGTGATTTCAAGGCTCGACTAAGTTTGAATGAGGTATTAGGACTGGTTGGCAGTTTTGGTTGAGGTACCGAGGGCCTCGAGCGTGTTTCGGATGCTCAACGGGTCGATTCTTGCCTTGTGAGGATTGCTGATTTTCTGGTGTGAGTGCAACAGGTTTTTATGTCTCTGCACCCCTACCTCCTTTATCACTGAGCGATCATTTAGGGGCCTTAGCTGGTGATCCAGGCTGTTTCCCTCTCGACGTTGAAGCTTATCCCCCATCGTCTCACTAAAGAAGGAAAATGATTGAATAGAGGAACTCCCGAGCATTTGGCGATCTCAGATGTGTCGATATCAATGGTGACTCATTATTTCGATGAATCATTTCTTCTTATCCCATTTCCTCGCTGACCCATCATGCAAAAGGTACGCCGTTAGAGTGAGTGCGCTTTACATACAATTTTTTCTGAAGAATTCGCCATGATATACCTGATCCATGCATAATATCATGAAAAATGGATACAAATTTTTGACTGCTACTTAGTATTGGCAATAGGTCTGAAAAAGTATCTAAAAATATCAAATTTAGATATTTGTACCCTGTCGAAGTAAGGAACCATGGCATATATGTTTGGAATAGANTCTTAGCTTATTATTAGAGAAAGGTTTGGAACTCTAACCAACGTTTTGGATTTTGGAGTTTTCGCCCCAACCTAGGTTAGGGGGTCGTTAGACCGTAGCTTGCTGCTGAAAAACGTTGCTAGGCTAGCGCGGCTCGCTTCGCTCTTCAAGCTCCGCCCCCCTTACTCAACCTCAACATCTATAAAAAAGCCCTTTCTCCTTTTCTAAATAAGGTAAGCTTTGAAGCCGTAGCTTGCTGGTTTTTCCATCATCCAATCCACAACAAATCGAATGAAACCTGGCGAAAAAGAAGTGAACACTTTGCTGAGGAACGAAGCTTCGTGTTTGTTTTTCTTCAAACCCCAATACGCTCTCGCTCGCCGCTACTAACGGGGTCTCGGTTGATTTCCCTTCCTTTAGCTTCTAAGATGTTTCAGTTTGCTAAGTTTGAAAAGTCCAAAGAGCGCAGACTAGCCATGGAGCTTGGATACGGTTTCCCGATCAGAGATCCATGGATCACAGGTGGTATCTCCCCATGGCCTTTCGCCTCTGAAAGCGTCCTTCCTTCTCAATGCCCGGGCATCCATCCAATGCATTCTTTTCGATTTTGTACCCTATGTAGGCTTGCAAAGCATAGACGTCACAAGCGGTACACTGAACACCAACCCAATCTCGACGAAAAAAAGGAAAAGCAAGTACATCCTTAACGGCCTCTATTCCTGACGTGAACGGCCGCTTTCTTGGAACTAATTCATAGGCACTTTCCATTAGTTAGACTTCACACACTATATAAACAAATAGTTGAAGCGTGCGATAGAAAGCGGAAAAACGAATTGATTGACTATTGAGTGCAAGCCCGTAAATAGACGACTATGGGTAGTTCAGGTCCGCTTAAAGTCAACTACAACTAGAAGGCATGCCGATCTTGCCACCAACAAACCATTGACTTTGACTGTGAAAAGCGGAAAATAGGCACACAGTAGTTTAGAGTAGAAGGAGTGAAAG
>ML388986.1:0-91881 GCA_005239525.1 Nicotiana knightiana
AATCAGTGAAGTTTTGATATCTTCAAACTGAATACCAAACAAAACATACAACACGTAACAATGATGAGGTTTTTATATACTTCAAACCCGTACGTTTATTATTTCGGTAAAGTTTTGATATACTTTAAACCGGATAGAACAATTATTGGAGTAGAAAGCAAAAAGGCTTTAGTCTCCAAACCAGTATACAAAATATAGATAACAGTTCAATATAAATTTCAACACAGAAACGTTAAATTAAATTTCCTTAAGCTTGTTGTCGAAGTTGTGTTAAAACAGAAATTAGAAAACTGTTAGAAGAAACAGAAAATTTGTAAACGATAAGAAATATTCCGAGTCCACAATTTCCTTGTGCGTCCTTAAGGAATTTTAACCCCCTCACAAGTTTCCAAGGTAATGGATTAAATCCTCCCAGGATGAAACGGAATAAACCTTCCTGCAACAGTGGCAATACAAACTGCAGGATACCAACGAACTCAAAGAACGGAGCAAAATCACACTTACGAATTTGAGAGAGAGACTGCGAAGTAGAATGCAGTACTTTTAAGAAGAAAATTCTGGATTTTCAGTGAGTGAAAAGGAAGCCATGCCTCGAAATTTATAGGCAATTGTCGAAAGAGGTGTGATGTCTGTTCAGGAAGAGGTGTCTGTTCAGAAGGGAAAGGCAGCTTCAGCGTTTTAGATTATACATTCCAGTTAATTCCGTTAATGAACTGACTGGCACTTAATTAATTCTTAAGTAATTAATTAAATAACTTTTTTCCAAAAAATAATCTTATCGATCATTTGCCAAATCCAAATCCAAAGCCAAAGCCAAAGCCAAAGCCGAAGCCGAGTCGAGCGACGACGCGAGTGTTCATTCTCTTTAACTCCTTTTAAGAGTTCTAAGAAGTGATCCTATATTTATACACACAAGTGTAGTTGTCTTTCACCAATGTGGTACAAAGTTCATGACAAAGCTCACTTGATTCAAATTTTTATTTCCCTCCATTTTATTTCCCACCATTTTCCAATTCACACTCCTTGTCTCTAAAGCCCAATGGTTTAAAGTCCAACAAAATCCACTCTCCATCTCTTCTTCTTTATTAATATTTCTTTTGTTATGTGCTTAGTTGTTGTTAATATTGTAGCAGTGTTCTTGCTTTGGGCATCAGCCTCAATATCCGTCTTTTTGAAACCTATGCCACTCTTCCTCATAACTCCGTTTGTTGCTGATTTCATATTAACAGTTGTAGTAGTAGTGTGCAGGTTCTTGCGTTGGGAGTCAATGTCAATATTCTAGAAACGTTTGCTGCATTTCGTCATAACTCTGCTGCAGTCAATGTTTGTTACTGATTTCAGATTAACAGTAATAACAGTCTTCTAGTTGTTGATTGGGGTCTGCTTTGTTCCTTTTTGATAACCATCATCGAATTGTTTGTGTTTTTTAATGGGCTGTGTAGACAATTAAAGTTTTATTAAATTTCAATCCATAAGAAATTTGGATTTTATTTCAAAATTAAATATATATTTGTCCAAATAAATATTAGTATGGACTAGTATGATTGGGTTCATTATTTAAATCTAATCAAATTGATGTAAATAAAAGTCCTATACTATTGGACTAGCCCATTAGTTGGCCTTCTATCAAATTGTCAACCCATTAGCCCCAAATCCAATCGTCCACTATAGTTTCTTATAGGCTACTCCACCCCACGCCTATATAAAAGGGTCAAAGGACAAGGCTAGAGGACCAAACAAGTAAGCAGAAGGAAAGGCTAAAAAAGCTCTGAAGAATAGCATCCAGGTCTCCCTCTACATCTGCAATCTTCATATGTGGTCAAATCCCAAAAGCGAACTCAAATCATAGGCGGACGACTTCAAATTTCGTGATAACCCAACAATAAATCCTGGTTCATGACATCTTCAAATTGTTTGTGACATACCACAAATCTAAAATCCATAAAGTTCAAGATCAAACTCTCAAGCTCTTGAACCATCGTTCATGAGGAGAAGAATCAGAGGACTACATCTCGTTAGATTTGAGATATTCTAGAGATTGTAACCCCATAACTTGAAATCGAATAAAATATTTATTGGTACATTTCTTGTCTTGACTATTGTTTTTCAGGAACTAAATTTAGTTGTTATAATTTTTGGCATGCCGGCGGGACCATCTCTACCTCTCATCTCTTCTCTTCGAAGTTCAAGAACACCAAAATGGCTACAATAAAAAAAAACCTAGATCTGACTCCAAAAGAGGATTGAAAGTTGCAATGGAGATTGTTGGCCAAGTCAAAAGAAGCAAAGCAAAAATACTAGGACAACAAGTGCTTGAAGTGTCGTCCACAACTCATGTTTTTGGTTCATCTTCTCCAAAAGAAGTGAGATCCTCCTCCTACATGCTAGAAGAAGGGAACAACATCACTGAGGTGGTCAGATGGACTTTGGCGCGATTTATCCTTTTAAAAGAATGTCATTCCCAGTCCCACAATCCCTTTATGCAGAAAGATGATGATGTATTGAGCAGCGAATTTGCTCCAATCTCTCCTTGTGTCACTCTGCAATATGCTCTCTATCCAAGTGATGATCCATATCATTCTTCATCCTTTGCAGTGGTCAGGTAAACGATGATGATTGAAGCTTCTACCATAGAAGAACAACTTGCAAATTTGACAAAAGCAGTTGAAGGCCTGACAAAGTACATGAAAGATCAAGATGACAAACTTTCCAAGTTGATGAATAAGGTAGAGAGTATGACATAGGAAGAATCAAGCCAACCACCTATGAAGCTTCCAGAAATTCAAGAAAAAGGAGCGTCCTCTGCAAAGCTAGCAACAATGAGCAAAAAGATCCAAGTCTCTTCTGATGGATAGATTCATGTTGACCAACTAAAGAACTTCATCATAGGATCCGTCAAAGACAAATTTGAGCCTTCCACCAAATCTTCCATATATATGCAAAACCGTACACACAAAGGAATGACAACATGAAGATGCCTAGTGGATATCAACCACCTAAGCTTCAACAGTTTGATGGTAAAGCAAATCTCAAGAAACATGTTACACACTTCGCTGTGACATGTAATAATGCTGGAAATTTTGGTGATCACCTTGTCAAGCAATTTGTTTGATCTCTCAAAGAAATTACTCTCGAATGGTACACAGATCTTGAACCTGGTTCAATCGATAGTTGAGAGCAACTGGAGCAAGAATTTCTCATTCATTTCTATAACACAAAGCGCACTGTGACCATGATTGAACTTACAAATGTTTGCTAAGGGAAGGAGGATCTAGTTATTGAATTTATCAATCGCTAGCAAAAACCATCTTAGCGAAACTTCTGGCATCGAAATGTGCATCCAAGGTATGCATTGTGGCCTTCGCTACATCTTGCAAGGAATAAAGCCTAAAACTTTTGAAGAGTTGGCCACCCCTGCTCATGATATAGAATTGAGTATAAATACAAGTAGAGACCAAAGGTTTTATGGCTTTGAACGTCGTGATGAAGTAGAAACACACGATGCTGAGAATGGGGCAGTATTCATCCGAAGATGAAAGTGAAGAGTCCATGCATATTGTAACGCTCCTCAACACACGAGCCTAAACTGCAAGTTATGACACTCCTTTACGCAAGAGCCTAAACTGCATGTCAAAGCGCTCCTCAATGCACAAGCCTAAACTGAAAGTTATGATGCTCCTTAACACACAGCCTAAGTTGTATGCCACGTAGCTTCTCAAATTCGAGACAAGTCTTAAAGTTTTAAATCTCCATTAAATTCGAGCCAAATCTTCAAATTAAAAAGCTCTTCAAATTCGAGCAAAGTTTTTAAGTGAGAAAGCTCTTTAAATTCGAGCAAAATCTTCAAATTGAAAAGCTCACAAAAATCGAGCAAAATCTTCAAATTTGAGCAAAGTCTTGAAGATATAAAGCTCCTTAAATGTGAGAAAAGTCTTCAAGTTGAAAAACTCACCAAAATCGAGCAAAGTCTTCAAAGTTGCAAAGTCTTCAAGATATAAGGCTCTCAAATTTGAGCAAACTCTTCAAGATGTAAAGCCTCCAAAATTGAGCAAAGTCTTCAAATTTCAATGCCCTCAACGCAGGAGCCTAAACTGCAAGTTGTGAAGCTCCTCAGAACATGAGCTAGATCTTCAAACTGACGCTCCTCAATACACGAGCTTAAATTGCATGTTACCATGCTCCATATCTCATGAGCTTAAACCGTGTATTACTCCTTCTTTGCACGAGTATAAACTGCATACAAAAAAGATTTACACTTTTTTTTTAACTACGTTTGGGCTTGATCCTCTTCACCGAGGTACGTAGGCAACTTAGAATTTATTTTAAGCTCAATCACATAAATTTTTTGTTAAAAAAAAAAAGGTAGGGCGTGACGTGATCATCAAAATCAAAGTTAGGGGCATCAAATTGATTCTTTGAAATACAAAGGCATACATTGCAAAATGAAAGAAGGCGATTCACGTCAAACTGGACAAGACATTTTATTGCTTCAATATTGTAAGATCTGATACATAAATACTAAATGCAATAGTGTTGGTAAAAGGTCTGACACATGAGGAGAATTCTCCCTTGAAATACCTCTAACTATAGTGGAGCCGCTTTGATGAGCTTTAAGAATACGAAAAAAAAAATTTAAGTATGTGCCTTTGATGAATAATTATTTTCCCTACAATGATTGCCTGAATAAAATTTATTTTTCACTTTGTATAGCGTGTATACAAACACAATTTATTTTATGGACAGTCGTGTAAACTACATTATATATCGTAAATATAACACAAATTTTTATGGATATATATAGATACACATGATATACATGAGATATCACTGATGTACATAGAGATATACACGGGATACAATAGGGACATGTGGAGTCATCTTGAACTTGTGTTTTCAATCTCAAATATGTTATACAAAGAAGGAAAATAAAATTTTAATATACTTTTTTAATATGCACATTATTATTATGTTATACATTGTGATATACGAGAAGAGGTACAAGAAGAGGTAGAGGGCGGCCTAAGAAGTATTGGGGCGAGGTGATCAAACAGGACATGGCACGGCTCCAGATTTCTGAGGACATGGCTTTTGATAGGAAAGTGTGGAGGTCGAGCATTAGGGTTGTAGGTTAAAGGGTAGTCGAGCGGTTTTCCTCTTTGTCCCGATTTTCCTCTTTGTACCGACGAGTATGATAGTGTTTTGTCTAGCAATGTTAGTGATTTATGTTGTGTTTCACACTTTTGCATAATATTTATATTACTGTTTTTCCATTTATTTGTTGTCCCTCACACTGCTGGTATTATTTTTCGGGTTTTATTGTCACAGATTTATTGTCTCTTAGCTGAGGGTCTCCCGGAAACAGCCTCTCTGCCCCCTCTGGGATAGAGGTAAGGTCTGCGTACACTCTACCCTCCCCAGACCCCACTGATGAGATTTTATTGGGTTGTTGTTGTTGTATACATTGTGATATACAAATAATATAATTATTAATGTGCTATATATATTTGGATAATAAGCTAGAAAATAATTAAAAAGTATTTGGGAGTTTTTTCGGATACTACTATGAGAGAAGAGAGAGGATTTTAAATATTTATTTTCTATTTTTAAGAAAAATAATTTTGATGGGCTTATTTTTAGGATGGTGGTTGAACCATTAGAAGAGAGAGAATACATTTAGGCTACCATATGCCAAATCCTAAAATGTTGGTTTTTTATGTCAATTATTGGACCTAGTTGTCATGTCATGCCAAAACTCCCTTTCCAAATCACTTGCAATTGACTCCTACACATATAAATAACATTATTAAACTCGAATCACAAACATTCACACAAAAATTAACAAAATCGAAGTATAACGTGAGCCAAATTACATACAAAAACATGAATTTTAGCCAAACATCATTACTCATGTGAAATTTTATGTGGGAATTATATTATTAATGTGGTAGACATAATTACCCCCTTAGAGTTTGCAAAAATTAAGGACCCGCTAATCCATATAATTTTTTTCCCAAAACTCATCTTCGCTTGGTTATACATTTCGTTAAATTTTTGAAGATGGTTATATTATTTTAGTTGTTTTTGCGAAAGAAACTAGTCAATTTTTTATGAAGATTTTCAAATTTCAGTTTAAAAATCTGTCAAAAAAAATCTAGAAATCAGGTTGACAAACCAAGTTTTTACAAACTATATCATTATGTTTTGACTTATTAAAAAGATTATTTTCTATTTTGTAAGGTTATCAAATATATTAAGTAATTAATTTTGTATAAAAGAATTATTTGCGTACATAAAATTCGATGTGTCCACTCTTTTTTGACCCCACATAGAGCTGAGTATAATTTTTTTTATACAAAATAGCTGAGCATAAATGTTTTTACTAACTCAGTGCACAGTTACCCATACTGTAATGGAGGTACACGTCGACGAAACAGTTAACCACCGTCAGATTTCATCTCAGCCCCTCCAATTCAGAATTCAAATTTCAAATTTCAAATCACTCTACTTTACCGTTAAAGCGCCCGTTCAGTACTATAAACCCTAACCTCCTCTCCCAAATTTCTCCAAATTCTCTCCCAAAGACACCATCTCTGTGTCTCTCTCTTCTCTACAACAATGGCTTCCAAAAAACTCCCGCTCCAATCAAGCAGCAACGCCAACATTGTAACAAACGGCAAAACCATTGAACAAACCTACCAAAAGAAAACTCAACTCGAACACATCCTTCTTCGACCTGATACCTACATTGGATCCGTTGAGAAACACACCCAAACCCTATGGGTATGGGAAAATGATAAGATGATCCATCGTCCGGTTACATATGTGCCGGGTTTGTACAAGATCTTCGACGAGATCTTAGTGAATGCGGCTGATAACAAGCAACGTGACCCTAAAATGGACGCAGTGGAAGTGGTGATAGATCCCGAACAGAATTTCATTAGTATTTATAATAATGGTGATGGTATTCCTGTAGAGATCCATCAAGAGGAAGGTGTTTACGTGCCTGAATTGATTTTCGGGCACTTGTTGACTAGTAGTAACTACGATGATGCTGAGAAGAAGACCACTGGTGGACGAAATGGTTACGGTGCTAAGCTTACCAATATTTTTTCGACTGAATTTGTTATTGAAACTGCTGATGGGAAACGCCAGAAGAAATATAAGCAGGTAATTTCTCCCATTTCTAGGGTTTCTTAATATTATTGCTTAATATTTGGTCAATTTTGATGAGTTGTGCAAAATGTGATGTTAGGGTTAATAACGTTGTAGGTACTGTGTTAAATGTTAATTATTGTGCGAATTTTAATTTCTGAGTCCATGAAACACTAAATTAGCAGCAACATACATATTGTTTGATACTGGAAATGTTGAATAAACAATAAGGATAGGAGTTTTTGAATATCTAATTTATTTGTTATGGAACATACTGATACCTAATTTTAATCATCACGATGGAGTTTAAGATACTAAGTTTTAGTTGTATAAGGTAAATGAGCTTAGAACTAGGATAGTGGCACTTATTGACCATTTAAGTATAATATTAGACTAATGGAGTTTACTGATGTTAAATTGCAGTTATTAATGGCAATTGAAGAGCTTACTAATTAGGATAATGGATTTTATCGATATCTCATTGTAATCCTTCGAGCTGGCTGAAGATCTTATTAGTTAGGATAATGGAAATTTCAGATATTTGAATAAGCTTCTATTTTCTATTGACGTTAGCTATTTGTAATAGTTGTCGGTTTACGGTTTACGACTATTTTCTAGTAGCTGTATTTCTTTTAGTTGCTTGATTGTCAGTTGATTACTTGTTTTCTAAACAAGTGAATTTTGTGTTGTGACAATGAAGGTTTTCTCTAACAACATGGGAAAGAAGGGTGAACCAATCATAACAAAATGCAAAGCGAGCGAGAATTGGACAAAAGTTTCTTTTAAGCCAGACCTGGCAAAGTTTAACATGGAACACCTTGAGGAAGATGTAGTTGCGCTAATGAGGAAGAGAGTGATTGACTTGGGTGGATGCCTTGGAAAGGCTGTGAAGGTGAAACTCAATGAACAACGCATTCCTGTCAAATCATTTGAAGAGTATTGCAAGCTTTTCTTAGATTCTACTGATGCAAAAAGGTTAAATGTTAAAATTTTCTATTCTTCACTCCTCTAGCAGGCCATTTAGTTTGAAATGTATGCTAACATTCAATAATTTTGCAGGGAGTTCCTCAAAGTTACAGATACAGACGGATTATTAAGGTGGGAGATATGTGTGAGTTTGAGTGAAGGGCAATTTCAACAGGTAATGGTGACAAGTTGCTTGAGCCAAAACTAATGTTGTAATCTATGAAATAGTTAGGTCCGAAACTAACATGGTCTAGCATGATAACTTTGGCAGGTTAGTTTCGTAAACAGCATTGCTACAATCAAGGGTGGAACTCATGTTGATTATGTGGCCAACCAAATAGCAAGCCACATAATGGGTGTAGTGAACAAGAAAAATAAAAATGCTAACATCAAAGCCCACGCAGTGAAGAACCATTTATGGATGTTTGTTAATGCTCTCATTGACAATCCTGCTTTTGATTCACAAACTAAAGAAACCTTGACTCTGCGTCAGAGCAGTTTCGGTTCGAAATGTGAACTTCAACAAGATTTTCTAAAGAAAGGTATGTTAGTCGTTCTCTTTGGTTCATGCGAAGACCATTATGCTATCAATCCTGTTAAATCTGTGAATTTGATTATCATTTTGCAGTTGAGAAGAATATTGGCATTGTGGAAACTCTACTCTCCTGGGCGGACTTTAAGAATAGCAAAGACCTTAAGAAGACTGATGGGAAAAAATCTGAGAAGGTCAAAGTGGAAAAGTTAGAAGATGCGAATGATGCAGGAGGGAGGAATTCCGAGAAATGCACATTGATTTTGACTGAAGGAGATTCAGCCAAGGCTCTTGCTGTATGCTACTCTTTTTAACTTTATTTAACCTCCTTATGATGAATATCCACTTTTGATGTGTTTTTAAGGAGAACTGAGCTGTTTTGCAGATGGCTGGAATATCTGTTGTTGGGCGTGATCACTATGGCGTGTTCCCTTTGAGGGGTAAACTGCTAAATGTAAGGGAAGCTAGTCATAAGCAGGTTTCAGAAAATAAAGAAATTGAGGCTATCAAGAAGATTCTCGGACTTCAGACAGGCAAAGAATATGACAGTGTAAAATCACTCAGATATGGTCATCTAATGATTATGACAGATCAGGTGCCCCTTTCTTTTGCAACAGTATCCATTATGTTGAATGGTTTGTGGTTTTACTGTGTTCACTGTAACTGAACTATATCTTATACTTGTGCAGGATCATGATGGTTCACATATTAAGGGTCTCTTAATTAATTTCATCCACACTTTTTGGCCATCCTTGCTGAAAGTTCCATCTTTCTTGATTGAGTTCATCACACCAATTGTGAAGGTGAATTTTGTACCCCTTTTTAAATAGCCAAAGTTACCATAATCTGGTTCAATCGATCTTTTATTAAATACATTAGTCTGTATATTGTTGTTTTGCAGGCTACTCATAAAAGTGGGAAGATACTGTCATTTTATACCATGCCTGAGTATGAGTCATGGAGAAAGAGTTTGGGTGCTAATTCAAGTGGTTGGTCGATTAAGTACTATAAGGTTTGTCAACCAAACATTTCATGAAACCATCAAACTTGGCTTTCTGCTAATTTTTCTCTTTACTGCTTTGATAGGGGTTGGGAACAAGTACTTCAAAGGAAGGAAAAGAGTACTTCCAAGATCTTCAGAAACACAGGAAAGATTTTCTTTGGGCGGATAACCAAGATGGCGAATCAATAGAACTTGCTTTCAGTAAGAAGAAGATAGAAGCAAGGAAGAATTGGCTTAGACAATTTGAGGTTAGGACCAACAATATTTTTATTTTAGTTTTGATTACAATACATCAAAATTTCCTGATTTGACTGATCATTCTCTAACTTCTGTACTCTCCAGCCTGGTACCCATCTAGACCAAAAAGAAAAGTACATCTCATACACTGAGTTTGTTAACAAAGAGCTTATTCTGTTTTCAATGGCCGATCTTCAAAGGTCCATTCCATCAATGCTTGATGGATTGAAACCGGGTCAAAGGAAGATTCTGTTCTGTGCGTTTAAGAGGAACTTTGTTAAGGAAGCAAAAGTTTCCCAATTTTCTGGTTATGTCTCTGAGCACTCAGCTTATCACCATGGTGAGCAGAGTCTTAGCAGCACCATCATTGGCATGGCACAGGACTATGTTGGCAGCAATAATGTAAATCTTTTGCAACCAAATGGTCAGTTTGGCACTCGTAATATGGTGAGGAACTAGATCTCATTTGTTGAATCTTACTTTTACATGACATGATTCCTTTCCTTTTTATTTATCCATATACCGCACAACCCTTCAATTGCAGGGAGGCAAAGATCATGCAAGCTCTAGGTACATTTACACTCGGCTTTCACCGATTGCAAGATTTCTGTTTCCTAAGGAGGATGATACAATTCTTGATTACTTGAATGAAGATGGTCAATCTATTGAACCTACCTGGTAAGTTATGGTGTAACAGACAAAACTTATATACCTTCATTTCTAGTGAAGAAAAAATCAAATGATGCAAATAACTGAACAGTTGATTCTCTTTGCACTTAGGTATGTGCCGATCGTTCCAATGGTACTTATAAATGGCAGCGAAGGTATAGGGACAGGTTGGAGTTCATACGTTCCAAATTATAATCCAAGAGACCTTGTTGCTAATGTAAGGCGTTTGCTGAATGATGAGCCAATGGAGCCAATGGATCCATGGTATAAAGGTTTCAAAGGAACAATAGAGAAAACAGCAACAAAAGAAGCCGGAGCTACCTACACTGTCACTGGTATTATAGAAGAGGTCAATGAAACGACTCTTAGGATTTCTGAGTTGCCAGTCCGGAGGTGGACAGAGGATTATAAGCAGTTTCTGGAGTCCATGACAGTCTCAAATGACAAGGCCAAGGATCCCTTCATAAAGGTACGTCCCTTGAGTACTTCACTGATTCAATTATTAAAAGTACTTCGAATGTTGCTAAGTAATAAGGAGCTTCTTCTTGCAGGAAGTCAGAGCGTATGGTGATGAGAACTCTGTATGTTTTGAAGTGATTATGTCTGAGGAGAATCTGATTGTAGCCCAGCAAGAGGGTTTGCTTAAAAAGTTTAAGCTGGCTAGTACAATAAGCACCAGCAATATGCACCTTTTCGACTCTAAGGGCAAAATTAAGAAATATGACAACCCGGAAGACAGTACGTAACTCCAACTAAATACATTAGATTAGCGGAAAATATATGTTGCTGTTGACCATTCACATTCTTTTACTGCAGTCCTTGAGGAGTTCTACCATGTAAGACTCGAGTATTATGAGAAACGAAAGGCAAGTTAATGAAATAACTGAACTGAATATGTTTTAGCTATACATTCTTCCTCCTGACTACTGCTTGCCACTGACTGTAAACTTGTAACTTGTGCAGAGAGCTCTGTTGGAGATTCTTGAACTGGAGTTGCTGCGAATTGAGAACAAGGTGAAATTTATCCTTGGAGTTGTGAAAGGAGAAATCATTGTGAACAACAGGAAGAGAGCTGATCTATTGCTTGAGTTGAAGGAGAAAGGTTTTACTCCTTTCCCCAAGAAAAAGGCTGTTGAAGCTGTTGTTGCAGACACAAGTGATGATGCAGAAGATAGCGAAGAGGAATTAAATAGAGGAGTTAGGGCAGGTGATTATGACTACTTGCTGTCGATGCCAATAGGAACATTGACTCTTGAGAAGGTTCAAGAACTGTGTGCTGAGAGGGATAAACTGAATGGTGAGGTTGAAGAAATGAGAAATGCAACTCCAAAGCTTTTGTGGTTGAAGGATCTTGATGTCCTTGAGAAACAGCTTGATGTATGCCCTTGAAAGTCTCTTCCTTCTTTCCGAATTTTTCGAATGCTTTTCCTTTCTCATCTTAATTTACGCTTGTATTCAGGAACAAGACAAAATTGATATCCAGACAGAGGAAGCTAGAGAGAAGATGAAGAAGAAGGTAATGAACGTAGCTGGGAAGGCACCGAAGCCTAAACCCCGAAAGAATGTTAAGAAGGCAAGTGTAGTTGAGTCTACTGCTGAACCAATGGACGTGTCAGTTGCTTCAACAGCGGAAACAGGTTAGTATCTAATTGTCATGGCTTTTGTTGTTATCATTGACAGTTGATATATGTACTGAATTGGGTTTTCTTTCTTGTTCTTTCCTTTCTTCTCCAGCCAATGTTACTGAAGTTGTGAAACCAAAAGCCAGAGGAGGTTCAAAGAAAGCTCCTGCAAAGGTGAGGAATCAGATTAGATTTTTCACAAATTCTGTTTCTCTTCATTATTATTGTTGTCGAATGAAACATTAACCTTCGATCCCTATGGTTAGCAGGCAAAACCTATTGTAGTTGAAGATGAAGAAGAAGAAGATGATGAGGTGCTAGCATTGAAAGACAGACTTGCAGCTTACAATCTTAACTCTTCCCCAGATCACTCAGCAGAAGGTAAGTCAAATATGCTATATAATATATTAAGGGATGTATAGAATAAACTATTTTCATGATTACCAGTTTGTCTTCCAGAACTCAAGACCACTTCCTTTGCAGCGATGGAGACTGAAGCCCCAAAAGCTCAAAAGAAAGCACCTACTAGAAAAGCTGCTGCAAAAAAAAAGACTCTGCCATCCATTACAGATGTTTCTGAAGGCGAGGATGAGATTGAAACTAGTGATGATGATGAGTCTGAGCCAGAAGTAGCTGTGGGAGGGAAAAAGAAAGGAGGGAGGAAACCAGCAACTGCAAAAGGAGCTAAACAACCCCCAAAGAAGAGAGGATCAGTAGGTATTGGTCAGAAACTCATAACATCAATTCTGAAGCCTGCAGAGAATACTGACAACAGCTCACCTGAGAAAAAAGTGAGGAAAATGAGGGCATCCCCATTTAACAAGAAAAGTGGTGCTGTTCTGGGAAAGAACAAGGGTAGTAGTACTTCACAGGAAAATGAAGACGAAGACGTAAGTCCTGTTTCTTCTTTGGGCAGTCTAGAGGATGAAGTCAATGAAGCTTTTGTGGCTCCAAAAGCTAGGGCAACTCGTGGGAAGAAGACAACATATGTTATCAGTGATTCTGATAATGAACCTTCTGATGATTCTGAGTTTGATGGAGATGACTCTGATGAAGATTACGATTAGCTGGCTGCTTAGATCAGAAATTTGAAGAGTTTTCTTTCTAGTCTTTTATCTTAATTGCTGATGTGTGTTTGAATTTTACGCGGCTGTAAACCAATGAGCTTGTTGGTTTCCTGAAAATTTGACTGCTAACAAATGAAACTCCCATCACGACTTTATTTTATGTTTCTCCTCATATGTTTTTGTAGAGAATTCTGCATACCGTGGCCATGGATTGTTAATTTTACTACCTGCTAATTAAATACATATACTTTTGTAGTTAGTCTTGTTCACGACTTTGAAAATTAGTGTACCCTTTTCCTCTCAAGACAAATAAATTAAGTACGAAAAAAGAAAAACCAAAGAATTGTATTAAAAGGTTACTTCAATCAAAATGTAACTGTTTCTTGCCATTTTTAAAGATAAAAAAGAAACCAGAAGGGAAAACTATAAAGATCATTGGTTTACAGATCACTGCTTGGCCTTGAGTGTGCCAAGCAGTGATGGACACTGATGACTAATTGTGATATACAGCTTTAATAAAAAATCAAGAATGTGACCAAGGGTTTCTTCATTCACCCAAGAGAGACAAAAAAACACCATATGATTTCTTCTCATTTACCCAAGTTACCTGTTACTTATACTGGTAAGAAGTATTATTAAGTACCCAATAGAACGATCAAGGTACTTAAAAAAAAAGATCTAAGGGTAGTCGCAGAAATCCCTAGATGTGTATCCAGGAACTAAATTGTATTCCCTATTGGGAAAAGAATGCATTTGAATACAAGATAACAAGTGCTGAATCTCTACTTTCTCTGCTTTCTCATCCTGTCCATGACTGGAGTTCATCTGTAACATAAAGACATAAGGTGGTCTCTGTACAGATTCTGGTTAAAAGAAGACAAAGAAAACTAGACTAAAGAACACCTACAAGTTAATATATTAGGTGTTTCTACCTTGCATACACTGATTTTAGAAAACCAAGGTTGTCCTAAACAAGATGCTACTGATTAATCACAAACTGAGATTCCTTCTAGTAGCTTCCATTTTCAACAATAGATCTTTGATGTTATTTTCCATTCTCATTTTCATACTGAAGTAGTCCTGATAAGCTCTTTCTAAAGACTGCAGCTCTTCCACCTTTTGTTTCCGCATCTCCTCAGCCTCGGTCAATCGCAGTTTTGTGATTCGAGCTATGTATTCTTCTTCAATTTTTTCACTCTTTGTTACACCAATGCGTTTCAGAGCATCAGCCTCTCTCCTAGCTTCATCAGCTCGTGCTTGGAACATTTTGGCTTCAGCCTGTTTGATTCTAACAATGCTCTCTAGTTCATCAAATACTGGCCCCTTTTCTATACTTGGCTGAAAACTCGACATCATCGCCTGCTTGTCATTCCGGAGGCTATCAAAACTTGAAGGCAAACCTGCTGTAGGCTTTTCCACTTGAGGAGCCTTTTCTGAGCCAACAGATTTCAGCCACATCGCTCCCTGGTTAGGCCGAGCAACGCCATTGTTCCCTTCGTGGTTCTTTGTTGACAACTCCTTTCCTTGAATATTTGGAACATTGTCAGATTTGACCGAATCAGGCTCTGCATTCACAGTGAATATGAAACATCCGTATCAAATTGAGCATTAGCATTAGGACTTGGGAGTGACAAAACTAGACAGTTCCAAGGACGTCCACAGTTAGGAGAGGGGAGACAAAGTGAAAAACTATTAAAAGAATATTTCAACATTTTCAACTCAAAAGCAGCACAATGAAGCTTCCAATTTCTGTTCTTCAGTAGAAAAATAGATATGGGCACCAGCAATCAGTATCATAGGAATTATGTCACATGAAAAGAAAAACAAATACCAGTCCACTTGTGTGAGCCTGGCAAAGCGTAACCAGTCCAAATCTGGACTAATATAAACAGTAAGAAATGTCAGGAAATGTTAACAGTATTGATCAAAAAAGAAATGTCTGGAAATGTTAGCTGTCACTTAAAACAGACGGTGATACAATTCTAATATCAAATATTTATACCACTAAATAAAAGTTCACAGATGAAAACCATTCAGATAAGTGCATTATGCACCTGCAGCAAATCCATTCTACTGTTTCTTCTTTTGATAGCTATTTTACTATTTTCTAAAAGTGAAGGAAACCCATTTAACTTCCAGGAAGACAAGACAAAAAGTAAAATATATGGGTACATTACTTGGCATGGTATTCCTTACTCAGATTCTATTATATTAGGATTAAAGTTCTACATATAAGAGAAGTTTCAACTTACACTGAGTACGAGTTTGTAACTAGCAAGGTTTCCACTGCCTAACTTATAACCTTACATTGAATTTTGCTCTCTTACTTATTGTTGAACAGGTTTACTCGCTCTCTGGTCAGGTAGGATAAGACAGAAGATTTAGGGAGGAAGGAGGTGGGGAAAATAGGAAAGAAAAAGAGGGGGCATACATATCATGCTAAGGGCTTCAGGCAAAAACTTGCAAGTTTCTACAATTTTTATCTTATCATGGAAAGAGATAATAAGCTTAGAGGCTTCAACAACAAAGTTACCAGCTGACAATCCATCTTTCACTCAATACTACCAATACAACTTCAGAAAAAGATCATTTGCTAACAGAATATCAAGAAAACCTGATTAACGGTCAAGAGCTCACCAGTCAGCAAGAAATGCATAACTTGACTTTGAACTTCTTGAAGGTCAGCCTTTATTGCCAATTTTGAGAGCATATAATTAGCAAGGTCATGCAAGCGTTTCCCTCTGACGTCCTCGCTGGCACAAAAAATTCGTCTCACATATTCAAGCTCCCTGGAAAGTGCTTCTGAGGTCCATTCCTTTGCAAAGTTTTGGAAAACCTCTTTTACAAAGCCGAACATTTCAGATGGATGATTACATGCAACACAATGAAACTGCATCTCTACACTACCCTTTGCACCAGAAACACTACGTCCATTCCTGATGTAAGATTCACGTAGCCCACAATCAGCGTGACACCAATGCAGACATACATCACATCCAACCCAGCTACACGTATTAGATGCTAAGTCAAACTTGGAACACACAAGACACATGCAAGCACTGCAGAAACCATCCTTCTGCGAGCAAACTTTGCACTCACATTCATCCACAGGCAACGAAGAGCGACAAGTCAGATTTCTACATCTTAAATTGAGAAATATCTCTGCCAAATCGGATGATGAAATATCATAACTTTGCCGAAGAAATTCTTGGAGACCAGTTTTCAGAGCCACCAACAGCTCTAGTTGACTCCTGTGGGATTTCAGTAGTGTATCCAAAGTGATGTCAGACCTCTTCTGCAGTGCCTTTTGCAGAGCACTAAGCTGCCAGTTTTTACCAGGATTTGTAATGATGTCGCAGACAGCCTCCTTCAGACAAAGCAAATGCTGCCCTGAGATCTCATTAAACCTCTCGGCGGTCACATGTATTGGTTCAGAAACCATGGTGGTGATTACTGATTCAACAAAGTCCGTTCCAACAGCCAATGGGAGCTCTTTGCCATCAGAACCACCGAATCTATAAAAGCTACTATCTTTAGCTCTAGTTAATTGTTTCTTATCTTTATTATATTCTGATCCAGTTTCATGAGACCCAACACTCTGTGTAGGAGATCTAGCTCCATTTGGATGACGAGATGCTTTAACAGTGCTTAGCTGTCTGTCTAGCCCAACAGGCAATCTAGAGCCTCCCTGTGCAGCTCTGAGATGTTCTCCTACAGCTTGACCACTGGAATTTCCTTGAGACTGCTGATACAATCCAGTTCCATTTGATAATATTATGCCTTGACAACCTGGGATATCATTATTCTTCTGCTCATTCGAAGCAAGGGCTTGCCAATCGACACCTTGAAAGAGGGGGCGACTTTTGACAGATTGCTCATTATCAACTAAATTATGTGTCAGTGAGCAGCTAGGATTATGAGTGAAGTGTTGTGATCCTGAAAAGGACATAGACATGGTAAAGCCATCAGAATTTGTGCGAAATGAGCTGGCAAAGGATTGGAAACTCCTTCCTTGACTAGGAGAACCAGGAGGCTGGACTTCTTTCTGTGTCCCAATAGGCAACAGGACATTTGGCAAGCTAAGAGAAAGCTCAAGTGGTTCCAGACCAAACTTTTCATCTTTGGTCATGGAATTACTAAATTTCTCTGCTTTCTCAGGTTTTTTGACAGGACCTGACAAGAACAACTCAAGGCCCCTGGTACTTGGTCCTTCCATATCAGAGTTCCCACAAGGTACAAAGCCTCTTGACTCGTTTTCCATCCTCAAAACATCTGCAGGAGGGACAGTGTTATTACCAGGCGAACCAGCCACACTTTTGCCCTTGTCCTGGACACTCTGTGATACATCTTCATGTGCAACAGAAGAAACGGAGCCTGGCGGTCCACCTTCCCCAGCAATTTCCATATTTAATTCGCGAACATCAATACGATTTACCTTAGATTCAACATCTCTGCTCTTGTCCTCCACTTGTTCCCTTTTCTTAGGTGGTAGCTTCTCAGAATCTATATTCTTTTCTTCTTCCCCACTACTGCTTTTCCTGATGGACTCATTCTTTTCACCAGCATGATCTACCACAGTTTCAGTTCCATTTCCCATGCCACTAGGCCCCATTGAAGTGCCTTGATTATCAGACAAACCATCACCGTCCTTGAAAACGTCTCGGACATTATCCGACTGTGTCTCTTCCGACTGCTCAGCAGTAACACTTACTTTACTGAGCTCAACCTTCTGTCCATACAAGGAATTCACCCCATCATCTCGCCTCTCATTTTCCTTCTGTGAGGGATTCATCTCACCGGAAGCTTCATCTTCAGCTGCAGGCTCAGCCGCAGAAGACGGAAGATCAGGCTCCAGTTCCCCTTCTTCCATTTCACTGCTATGTCCACCACTGTCCATTGGCAAGGTGTCACTTCTTTTAACTTCAACACTCCTTGATTGCTCGCTACCAGAGTCCTTTGACCAAGCAGGTGATTTTGCATCTCTCCATCCCGGCGGTGACTTTGCTTTCCCAATATCTTCTGATTCTGTTCTACTTCCTCTTGCTGAATCTCCTCCACTCCTTGTGCCTTCATCACCATCTTTCCCGCCACCAAACCTCCGCCATGATGACACACTCCCCTCTCGCCTGGACCTATCCCTCTCTGATCTAAACCCCTTAGGAAATTCCCTCCTTGGGCCAGAAAAACTTTCTGACCTATGAATCCGATCAGCACCGTATCCACCCCGTGGAGAAGAGCTCAGAACCCCTCTATCATTACTATGACTGTACCGATCATAACTCTTCCGCCTATCATAGCTGTCCACATCATAATCTGTCCGCTTCTTTATCGGTCTGAGACTCTCACGGTCATCCTCAAACCGGTCATACCTAGACGACGACGAAGATAATCCCTTTCTCCCACTCTCAGACTTGTAATAAAAGCTCCTGTTGGAAGATGATCGATGTAAACTCGGATCCTCCTCCCTTCTTGCCCAATCTTTCAACACACCTTTCTCCCCACATGACTCAAGATCTTCACTAGACCTCAATCTCTTCATTGTGAGCTAACAAAACCAACTTCCTACAAGTCAAAAAGTTTCATTTAACTTTAATCAAAACCATACTCCTGTCTTCTAAGTTCTAAATGCATCAGAGAAAACAGAGAAAACCCCTTAAAACCTAATCTTTCAAAGGTATAAAAGCAACACCAACAAAAAGAATAAATCTATCAGCTTTAGTCAATTCTGAATCTTCAAAAAAAGGAAACAGAAACTCAAGCTTAAACAAGCCAAACCAAAAATCACTCCGCTTAAGGAAATTTCTTCATCAGATCTTGTAGATTACAAAAGCTAAATCACGAGAAACCCATAAACTATAGAAACCCCATCTTTTTTTCCAATTAAAATCCCAAGAACTTAAATTGAGGGTTTTCAAGATTACAACTTTTTGCAACAACAGAGCTCAGATTCAAAAACCCATTCGAGAAAATGTTACCATATTACCACAGCGGGCGAAGATTTTCCGGTGAGAAAATGTTCCAAGATTTAGACCATTTTTGATATTTTGGCGTCTATATTTCCTCTACACCTAGAGAGAAAAAGATAGTATTTGTATAATTAGTCAACGGAGTTTTAACTGCTAGCGTACTTGAGGTGGGTAGGTCTTTGTTTGCTTTGTTTTGTGGTGAAAGAGAGAGAAGGAGAGTTGAATACGCAAAGTGCGTAGAACGCATCGGTCAAGGAGCGGAAACTTTGTTGTTTCTTAGTACAATCCGTCCTTGTATTTTGAGGTTATTGTCACTTCAGTTTTTATACTAATTTGCTCGTCAAGAATTATTATCCTTTTTTTCTTGTTTTAGTAACGATAATTCTAAGTTCATTAGGTGTTTCATCAGTACCTAACTTACACGCAATTTGATTATTTCATTCGATACATGTTATCTTCCACCGGCACAAATATAAATTTAGATAGATAAAAAGATATTACGTTATATTTATTTATTTTTGTTGAGATACGAACTTAAAATCACATCATTTTCCTTTCACCTTATTGATCATTAATCTATACTCTTGATAGTCTCTAGAACGATAGTTGTAATTCTTATGAACCGATGTGTTATCTTTAGGGTAACAACATAATTGTAATAGGTACTGATAATAATTTTATTTAAACTAATTATTTCTTCTGCTCTTTTCTCCAAATACTATTAATGATACTCCAACATTAAATAACTTTTTTACCTAACAGAAAAATTAAGCTGATATATTAAGTAATTTAGAACAATTTCTTACAGTAGTCCATGACATAGTTAATTGAAATATTTTTTGGGAAGTCTGTAATGTTAAAAGCTGGTCAACTTAACAAAATTATAAGTATTCAATTTTATCAATTCTGTAGTGCAAATATCATCATTGGACCTTATAAATAAATTAAATGGTATATGTGTTAAATGTAATAACATATGGGACCAGAACCGGAAATTAACATAAGTTGAGTGCTATCAGTAAAATATAGATTGTGTGATTTGAAAGAAGAGAGAGAATGTGGTGCAATGCGCGTAGGGCGCATTTTAATAAGGAAGTTTAGTCAACTATCTTTGAAAGTTAAAGTGCACCACTCTTAACTTTCCACCTCACCCTCTAGACCTAAAACTTTGAGTTAGACCTCTGTCTTTTCTTTTTCTTTTTTAATTTTCTTTTTCATTCCAACTTCTTTTGTTTATGACAGACCCGAATTATGGCATTTAAATTTTTAGAAATCAAGTTTTGATTCAATCTTAGGAGAATTGGTGTTTGAGTTTTTTTTTATAAGAAAATTCTAGCCTGCTCGAGTTTCATTGACAAGAATTATAGTTTTGAATTTAATCATCGAAAAGCAGTACGCGTATTCTAATACATTTAATCTTTTAAAACGAACTAGTTTTATTTATAGTTTTCACTTTTTATACTCACTGGTGTGATCTATGTGAATGCAAAATGCTTTGTCCATCGGCTGTCTTTTTACTGTCTTGTAGTTTTTCTTACATTCATCATGAGTATTCAAACTTTTTCCCCTCAAGATCGGATAACAATTGAATTTGTAAGTGGTTTTAAGGATGCGCAGATTAACTTGATACAAAGAGATAAATTAAGTTGCTATTGAATAAATAAAGATAAAATAAATTCAAACCACACGAGTTGGATAGTTTCAGCTTTGATAGAATAGTCGCTCTCGAGCCAGACTCACCACAACCGGTGTCGATCAAAAAAGAAAAAGAGCTTAAAGACAGAGAAAATAATAATGTATTGCTTTTGAGTGCGTGTTACAATGTGTCTTGTGAATTATCAGACCCCCTTTATATAGTAGGGGAGTCCAATTGTAGGTACAATTCTATAAAAAGTAGAAAATCTCCTGATTCACTGATTGTCGGTTCCTTATTGATACGTGCCGAAATCCTTGCCGTAATATTCGACCGGTCACGGATATTTCGACTTTCTGTTGGCTATGCTCGATTGTCTGACAATGTCCTTCGAAGTCGTTCGAGGCTAGGACCGATTTTGGGATCACGGCCTCGATATTCTCGAAGGCAGGCGTCACACCCCGGGTGTTGACCTGGTAGGACTTTGGCTTGACTTCGGTCCCTTATTGCCATGTCTCGAGCCTGGCTTATCATGTCGAAGGCTAGGAAGAGGCATGAGCTCGATTTCGCCTGTAAACACAAACTTTATTTGTATTCAAAACGTAAAATAGTTATACAAACTAAAAATGATTATGAAGATGATTTAGAAATTAAAGTTGTGAAGGAATTTTATGGAAGGAAACTTAAGGAGAATAAAAGGCATATGGTTTAAAGTTTAAGGAGTAGAGTAAAAAAATTGTAAACAAGTAGCTGTAGGTTCCAGTTCCACTCCGTTTAAATATTCAGCCGAGATGAAAAAGATGGTCCAACTTGGTGAATTTGGTGGGGGTGAATCACAGGGTATGACTCTTTTTGACTTTTCACAAATTGCTTTTATTTTTCTTCTTATAATTATATCACTGCTCCGATTAATTTAACTCGAAATATCTAATTACAAGTGAAGGGTAATTTCGTATGTTGAAGGACATATTTTCTTAATTGATTGAGCTCAAATAGAACCCTTAGTTAACAATCAAAGAAGAAGGTGTTTTGTTTGTTTAATGTACAAACAGAAAATTAAGGACCTTTTTGTGATAAACACTTGTAGTAGTATTTCAGTTGAGTATTTTGCAAATTCTTGTCACTTCAACATTTGAACCTCAAATGAAATCTTCAGATGTCAGATGAAATCTTTAGATTACTGTCCATACTTTTAGCTTCTAACTTTTAACTTCAAATATACCCTTTAAATCTGAAGATTTCTCAAATCTAAAAACCATTTGCACTAATTCATAGCAGGGAGTAAGTACAATATTTCAATTGATTTGTCATTGGTCCGACCATTAGCAAACACTTGGAATCAGAATGAGAAATAATTAGCAAAGTGTTATCTTACTAACAAAATTACAAAGTCAGAACTTCAAATTTCTTCCCAATTTCTTTTGGTTAGAAATTTTCTTCTAACACAAGGTCAAGGGAAAAGCTTCTAGAGTACAATAGGTCTGTTGGAGTAGAATGGTGGGAGGTAGTTTCACAAATTTGGCACCAACAATAACATCTCTCCAAGTTCAGTTAGTCATCCTTGCGCGCCTTACGCCTGAAAAGCAGATAGAAGAGTGACAACAGCCATTGCCAAATGACAATCAGCCAGTTTTTCGACTTTGGTTTAGGCTCTGGTCTTGGTCCAAATAGTCCTTTGTAAAGCTCCTTTTGTTTTTGATAGACAGCCTTCTCATGTTCTGCAATTAAATGCAATTCTCTAGCAATGGCTTTGTCCTGCGGAGCAAACTTGCGTGCTTTCAGAAAGTCCTCACGAGCTGCATCGGTCTGACCAAGTACAGCTCTAGCCTTTCCACGTCTAAACAACGCTTTAACATTGTTCTCATCTTCCACTAGGACCTAATAATTATCAGCATATCAAGATCATTTACTAATTTCAACCACTCTCTTGTAAAAAAAACTTCAGAATAATGAGTGTATGCTTACAATGCTACATTGAGCAATGGCTTCATCATACCGCTGGAGTTTCAGCAGGCAGGCTGCCGTGTTAAGATGACATGGATTCTTTACTGCTAAGGCCATGTCCCGGAACTTACCAAACAGCTGAAACATGAAGTCATCTCCCATATATGCAATGGCCTAAGGAACACAAATAGAAAATCATGTACTGTGAGGAGAAGATGACTCTTACGTGGCAACAGAAACTATAAATTATACAATTATAAGCAGCGGTGAGACCATTTCATACTGTTGCATAGCCTCCTCGAGTTTCTCCTCCTTGAATAAAGCATTTCCATCCATCTTTCTTCTATCTGCTGCCCCAATCCTCTCCTCTACTGTCATGTCACCTCGTGCTTTCCCCTAAACATATTGCACAAAAAATTATGAGTACCAGCACCTTCAGAGTACAAACCAGAAATTAGTTAAGGAACAATTAACTCACTTCTCCGGTCTCATCGAAGCCAATCAACTCGACTTCGTACAAAACATCAGCTGTCGGTGGGACATTAGGGAAAGAGAAGCTTCCTTCTTTTCCATAGGCGAGTTCCCAGCCAACATGCAATAGAGCACGCTCACCGGATTTCATGCTGTTAACGCCAATAGCTAGGCCAGTCATTTCCTTTTTCTCTGCAAGAAAAGAGCAACACAATACATCTTATTTCTATTATAAATAAATTAGGAAATCCAAGATAATAAGGAGGTAGTTTCACATTCAGTCTGATTAAAATCCAAGTATCTTATCAGTGTTACGCACTTCCCAAATTTTTATATCCAGAATGGAACTTGATAGCTAACTTTAACTCTACTGTAACTTCTTTAAAGTTTAGACCCTTTCATGGTTCCACCAAGAAAAAAACACAGGTGGAAGCGGGTTATCACGAAATTTAACACTCTATAAGCATCAACTGCTAATTTACTAGGATAAAAAGAAAGCAAAAGTAACGACGCTGAATGACCTGCAACCTTGTAAATTGGATATATACCTTTTCCTATAACCAGCTCAAGGGGTTGTTGTTCATGCCATGTATCTTCAAACTTGTGCTGGGTGCTTTCAGTCCATGCCCTGTAATGCACTATAAAGATAATTTGTCAGTTTGTGCACTTGAAAGGGCAGAAAGACAGACTCTACCTCAGCAAAATTTGAATGATTATACAAGAAAAACAACAAAGAGACAGCAAAATAAACTAGTGATTGCAGTGATGAATTGCGCTGAACCTGTGTGGCATGCGACCATTGAAAGAATGATGCCAATGAATGGTCAATGCTGGCCGTCATTAAAAGTATGATGTTTAGGTGGGTCCTAAAAAGAGGAAAAAAGATGCAGCGCATGGAATGTAGCAAACTTGGCACTAATGAGGATAGTTTGGAGAGAGAGAACTAAGAGAGATTTTGGATAAATGGAAAAAGCATTGCTGCACAAGTGAGCTCTTGTTTGTTTGTTCCTAATTTTTGGTGCACGTATGACATTCCAGTTAATATAGATGATGGGGAACCATTTGTGGAGAACCACTTCTTGTTTGTTATCTCTAATTTATTACTGATAGATAGGGTAGAAGAGGAATGCAAGAGTTATTAGTTCATATTTCTCAAATTTTACTGCACCTCATTTTGACTTTCTCCTAAAATTGTTTATTATTTTGAGATAAACAAAAATTGATAATTACAAATTCAACTTTAGTCTAATCATGTAGGATAATAAAACAGCCTCTTGCAGAAATGCAGGGTAAGGCTGCGTACGATAGACCCTTGTGGTCCGACCCTTCCTCGGTCCCCGCGCATAGCCGGAGCTTAGTGCACCGGGTTGCCCTTTATGTAGGATAATAAAACAAATACTAGAAAAGATAAAGTGAAGTAGGCCAAGCAAATTGTTAGGAGAATTTTTTTCTCCAATTTAATCATATACATTTTGCCCGATACAACAACAATTATGCCTCAGTCCCAAAAAGGTTGATAACAAACAGAAATAATCTATTGATGATTTTCTACTGTATTACAGCTCTTGCCTTATAGTCCGTTTATAAGTTCTCCGCAAACCAAACAATGATGTTACTTAATCAGATTTTTTATATCATTGATATTTATGTTATGTTGAGGGATAGTCCCACCACAAGAAGACAAAGGGCCCCTTTTTGTTTGGAAACAATAGATGTGAAATCATGCATGACAATCTTTTATCACAGAATAAAGATACTTTATTGTCATAAAATAAGAACAGAGCATCAAAAGAAGGAATTAGGAGATGGTTCATAAATACTTGACCAAAGAGAAAAAGATAAGCATGAGTTTGATCCACTCAGAGAACCATTTAAAATAAAAAAACAGGCATATATAATCTAAACATGCATAAGAAGAAGAATGCAACAACTTGCACTGGGAGAAACATTATTTAGGAAAACAAGATAACATGTTTCAGCAGAGGAGAGAACATACTTGGGCCTGAATGATTAAATCAAATAGATTTATCAAAAGAGATACTGCTCCCTCTCACCAGTCAAAATATAATAGGATTTTAGTGCTTCTGAAACCAGAAGTTAGGATAGGGAAGGAAGGAGAAAAAACAAACAAACAACAATCAATCTTAGCTTTGACTTACAGAAGCATGTTGCATATTTCGTTGGCTTCTGACCATGACCTTCTTTAATGATCTGCTTGGTTACTTTTTCATGGAGGACTTCCACTTCTGTATCAACTTTTGGTGGACCAATATCATCCTGTGGAGGTTCTCCATGAACAACTGAAGCGCCTTCAGTGATGATTTCGTCAGTACCACCCTGATCTGCATTGAATTTGATTTGGTAAACAAACCTTCTTAAGATACAAGTATGACGAAGTAGTTTAAGACTTTAGGTCTAACTTCTCCCGAAAGAACAGCCTTCAGTTTAACAATTAGTTCAGCATTGATACAAAAAGAAGAGGCATTTGTTCAGTAAGGCGACCAACTTGTGATAAGCAAACATCACTTCCAATCCTAAGTACAAAAGTAATACTGTTCACACACCATGATCCCAATCCTTACCGCATGATATATTGGCTAAAGTCACTAGTTAAGTCAACTTGCATGATTACAAAATAAAGGTGCAGGAGGAACTAAAGATGACAAAAACAAAATTACAGTATTTAGGGTGAAATCATTTGATCTTCACAGGACATTGCTTCCATTTGCAATGAAAAACTTAGAGGTAGAAAAAAGGTTATCAAGTATGGCAAATTACTAGCAACTTCCAAATGTCCTCCAAATTTCAAGTTTCGAAAATCACCGTCCAAGAAGTAGCTGGAAAACTCTTTTACATCTACCAAAAGAATACTGAAATATTAAAATGCACATAACTCTGTAGCAGAAGTCAACCCAGCATCATCATTTCAATGCATCAAACTTTGAAATTTACTTCATTTTCACCTCTACATTTTACTAAATTAGCTATCAAGAAGCCAACAAAATTATGATCTATGTCCACACTCACATAAATGATAGTATTATCTTAAGCTGAGAAGAAGATGAAAACATAGATTAATGCATTTACCTACTGATAATTTCTGCTGCTGCTGCTCCTCTTCTACTTCAGCCATTATTCAAAGTGCCCTTCACTCCAATGTGAAAACAACCAGATTTTCCTCTAAATTAAGCAGCTGCAAAAAACTTGTATTAGGAACACTGGGTCTTAAAAAAAACAAAAGAAAAATCAAATCTTTATAAAACCCCACTAAGAAAAAATCATAATGAAAATAGCTTCTCTCAGAAATCCAACAATTTACAAGTATTAATCATAAGAAACTTTTTTTAAAAATCAAATCTTTACAAGAACCCATTAAGAAAAAATCACAATTAAATAGCTTCTCTCAGAAATTCAAAACTTTACAAATATTAATCAACTGTGATTTGAAAAGAAGAGATATGTAATAAGTAGATATCTTACCAAGAATTAATCTTCTTCACAGTAATTAGTATTTCTCGGAGCTAATAATGGGGTTCTGCAGGTTGAGAGGTGTATGGAGTTTATGTGAGAAGTTAAAAATGGCTTTGAAATAATCGAAGCAGATTCGAGATCGAGATAGAGAGAGAAAGAGACAAATGGCTTATGTGCGAGTGAAGAGAAAACACTTTTTAGACTTTTGTTGACCAAAGAACAGAAGAAAAGTTTGAGTTCCCTTCACATTTTAATACAAGTTTTATTTCAGTAATAGTTTTTTGGTGAAAATAATTACTTTTTATAAAATAAAAATCATTATCATATTACATGACAAATATTCTTAATTAAAATTTAACTTTTTTTTTGCGAGTCAGAGCTCGTACAAACATATAAATAGTAGAGTATATTTTTCTCACGCATAAGATAATAAATAATTAAGTAACATATATATGATACGATCTTTTATAGGAAAAATCAAGTAACATATCCTTTGTGTGCGAAACAAATATCAAAATACTAAGAAAACATTGTTGATGCCGAAACCTTCTAAATTGAATGCTCACTACCAATATGAATCAAATTACGACTCGGTTATCCAGTAACTTCTAAGAAAGAATTTTACATGCACTAATAATATCTACATTAGCAGATTGTCTACTCATTTGGTTTTAGATTATTGATAAAGAACTTACCTAAATAATCGTCACTCAAACGCTTAAACTAAAAATAGCAACTCTTTTTTACTTGGTGTGATGTGATACATTTTTAATTTTAAGCCCGGATCAAATACTAATGCAGGCTTTTAGATGGACAGTATGCTCTTGTTTCAGTTACTGTTGAGACAAATTTATCTGTCTGAAAATTATTTCATCAGAGCTGATAACCGTAAGATTTCTACATAACATGGCACATGAAGAAGGACGTATATAGTTTTACATATATATATGAGGCTGACAACTATTCAACCTACACTTTCACATAAGCATTTTGATCCTTCAGCTAATTAACCTCCAGTACATGGTCAGTGAAACATCACTACAACACAAGAAATGTCGTCAGGACTCCCCCTCATAAGTGCTTCAGTAATCAACTCTTCTGCTGCTTTCTTCCCATGCTCAATCCCTCTAATGCATTCTGCTACTTCTTCATTCGACATTACCTGCATATGCGTTATTTACAGACTGATTTCAGTTTACAACACAGCTATTTCTCAGCTTGGGAGAGGAGGAGAGAGGTATTTCCTCGGTTGAGACCAACGGACATATATATCGTGTTAGGGTCCCAACTCAGAATCTGTATTGAATAAATTCTGAGAACTTAAGTTATTACACATGCAATGAACATCTCTATGGATATTATAACATGTCATTAAAGAGAAAACTAAAAAGTTTAAGATAACAAAATCTCCAGATAATATACAGCTATGTGTCACTCCATTCGGAACATAGTGCCAATTTTTGTCTAGCAGTGCTCAGATTATACTACTTAATGGCATGTAATGGGGAAAAATATGTATCATCATGGTTTTTAACAGATTTCGTCATGTTAAAAATGCTAAGTAAATTCTTAATAATTGCACCATAAACTACCTTCCACAAGCCATCACTGGCCAAGATTATGGAATCAGTGTCTCTGTCTATTTTCTCAATTGTCACATTAGGTTCCACAGTGATATGGTCCTTCAGTTTTGCATCTCCAAATGCCCTTGTCATGGCTAGTTGACCATCCACCCGTGGAACATTCCCTGCATTTCAGACAACGCAAGGGAATTGATTGTTAGTCTAAAACCAGATTTAGGAGAAAGATAATTATATCACACATACGTTGTTCTACACGAGCTGAAGATAAATAAGCAGGTTCTCGAGTATGCACCCTGATGCAAGGACCAAATGGCAAAGTACACAGAAAAGAGAAAACACAGAATGAGATGAAGAGAAACTTTTTCCTGCCTGGAAAATCGGCTTCTACCTGTGATTCAAGTACAGTTCTCTGTTCTTCCACAATATATCTGGCCTTAATTTTTCTAGCCTATGCTTTAACCTTATTCTAGAAATGAGTTTTAGAATGAGGTTACGACCTTCCCATCCATGACAGTTTCAAAATTACATGCAAACTCAACGTAACAATCAAGACATCTGCTGGGAATAAGTGGAACCATACCTGGCCCCTTAATAACAAATCCTCCTTTGCTCTCAACTAGGTCTCTTTCTTCCTCCTTTTCTGGTTCATGATCAACTGTTATTTGCTTGATATTTCCTCTTTTAATTAGTATTGCACGTGAATCCCCTACATTGGCCACTATCAACTGCTTCTGATCGATTAATATGGCTGTCACTGCTGTTGAGCCACCTCGTGCTCCAACCACATTCTCTAGAATGTCCTTATCTGTATCTCTATAAGCCTTCTTAAATGCAGTCACAGGATTCTTCCAAAAATCAGGCTGTACGGATAAAAATATAAAACTTCGAATAACCGACCCTATCTCACCATTTTGTGGCATTAATCTAGACCATCTAATCTTTATTTACAATGCTTTATTAACTAGTTTTTCCACTGACCAATTCTACAATTCTGAAGTTTCTTGTGTCATAATTCAGAATGAAATACTCCTGGCGTATTAGTCCTAAGGATAAAAGACGCTCAGTTATCAGATCTTGATTTAAAAACAAACTTAGTGATACCTCACTCAGTATATTGTCGAAAAGATGGCTTTGCAAATATTCTGCAACCTCACGTCCTGAATGACCATCAAATATTGCGTAGAGCCCCAGGTTATGTCCATCCATTTTCCTATTTTCTGCCACCAGATAATCTTCCATCCCATGTTTCATCTTGCCTTCAACTAAATGAAATCCGTGGCTGACACGCCTCTGCTGCTTCTGATCTCCAACGCTGACTTCTACATCCCCACCGTCTTCTTCATGGTCATCAACAACTTCTCCATCATCCTCATCTTTGTCTCCAGTATCATCACCATCATAGTATTCATCTTCTGCATCATCCTCATCTCGTTGTGCGGTGCTGTTAATCTCTCTGCCTGCTCCATACACTCCTTGCCTCTCTCTCTCCTGAAACGGACAACAAAATTAGAAATCAAGTTACTAGAATCGCGATTGCTGACTACTTGCTACGTATACCCAATCCTGTTTATCCCCTTTTTACTAGCACAAAAAAGAAAATAAAGTTCCAGTTTTTATAAATTTAAGTAGGGTAAAAAGCTACTTAACAATAGAAACAGGGTCCGGTATGTGAAAAGCGGGTCATTGCTAACATTTTTAACTATTCTGAATCTAGTGACATCGAGAACCTATCAATTTATGATAGAAGATCAGGTAACAGATAGAAGCTTCTGTCCCAGTAAAAGGCCAAGTAACAGCAGAATATTTTGTCCATAAGGATTTTCATGGACAAGTTTTGGACAGTCTAACATCATGGAATAAAAAAGAGGGTGGTGAATTGACCCCCGACAGGGAGAGTTGGAGCTACTCCACAAATGGTCGCTGAACTTTACGCACTACAACACTATATGTGTCACATTGAAGTACCTGAACTTTACCCAATACAACATAAAATCACAAAACTTAAACCACAAATCTTATGAAAAGAATAAGATAACTTGCTGCAGGCCAGTGTATATTAGCAGACCACCCAAAAAATAGGAGACAAATACGAAAGAGAGAGAGAGATACACCCTACACCAAACAAACAACTGAAGCAACTAGAGTGAGATCCAGATAGGAATAGCAAATTTCTAACCTTCAACAGAACAGATGCCACATCATCTGGGGTCGATGTCCTCTGCAAAGAAAAGCAAAACAACGTTAAACAATTGACCAAAAACAGTATAACCTGGCTGGTGCAGGATTTGATCTTACTTTGCAATAGTTCCATCATTAAGCACCACGCTCGACGATTTTACTAACCGAAATTGGACTACAAATAAAAAGGATTTCATACCTTTATCTTAATGATATCTGGATCACCTGATTTTCCCCTCTGCAAGTAAGAGATGAATCCTCAACAAA
This sequence comes from Nicotiana knightiana, assembly GCA_005239525.1. Classification (NCBI taxonomy): domain Eukaryota; kingdom Viridiplantae; phylum Streptophyta; class Magnoliopsida; order Solanales; family Solanaceae; genus Nicotiana; species Nicotiana knightiana. The sequence continues at coordinate 30,762 of ML388986.1, forward strand.
GTAAAAGAAACAAACTAAACAGTACCACACTAGTATCAGATTAGGAACCTAAGACCAGAAACGAATCAATAATTAAGTTTGCATGGAAATCCCTACAACATTTCATCAAGCCTCCACGAAAATAGCCACTATGTATTACTAACAAGAATGACTCAAATTAAAAGCAAGCACCAAAGAATAACATGAAAATTTTAATAGTAGTATACGAGATAACAAGCCTGGTTAAAGGCAAATAGAAGTGAAGCAGGAAAATGGGTGATCTGCTTCATTGAAGCTGCAGTTCTTCTAACAGCAAAGGTCCTTAAAAAACCTAGCATAATATTGAAGTGTGTTTAAACAATTCTTACCTTAATTCTAACAAAATCAGAACCTTCCATTGTAAGATATTAATGAAGATGCAACAAGCTAAGTTTGTTCTTAATTTTTCTTGAATTGATTATGACAGCACCAGTGAAAGAGAAAGCCAATAAGTGGCGGGAAGATTGAACACGTGTCCGTTAATTCTAAGTGAAGTATAGGAGGAGATAGCGTTGGAAATACACGTGGCTTCGCCAGAGAAGTCGGTGGTTTGCTTGGCCTCAGTCAACCGCCGATTCACACAACGGTGACTTATTAATCACTCCCGCTCTTTAATTTTGCTCCTTTCCTTTGCTTTTTTCTTTTAGAAAGAATTATTGGAATACCTATAAAACACGTTGGTCAAATCAATGACAAATTACCTTTCTGGGATATTTTGTGGTCATTAAGGATAATTAGAAAATGCATTCTGAATATCTTATCTGTTAATGTAAACATTTCTAAAAGATTGAATCGTATTTGTGATGTTTGTAAAGTTCGTGATTTCGAAAAAGAAACATTGATCATATGTTTTTTACTTGTCCTAAAGCTTAATTAGTGTGAAAGTTATCTCCTATTAATTGGCTTGGGCTAGCAAATATAGTTGATTTTATAAAATGGTGGAATGAATTATTTCACAATACATGTCAGTACCCAAATTCTATTGAGCTACTAAGATTAAGCGTTTCTCTTTTATGACAAGCTAGAAATTCTTTAAGTTTTAGTGGTGATATATATGAACCTAATGACATTGTTAATAAGCCGTTATTTGATCCACATGAATATGACTAGCTTTGCTAGCAGACTGAACATTGACATTCCTATGTTAATCACTACAGCAGCTGAACACTACTTCCTAACGACCAACAGCAGAAAGAAAATATCAAACACTTTCTCTATACATTAAATGGCACCCTCCACATGCACCTTGTTATAAACTGAACATAGACGGATCTGCTTCAACAACTACGGCATAGGTCATAGGTGGTGTATTTCGAGACTCGCATGGTCACTGGATCATGGGTTTTGCAGGCATCAAACTAGCAGTGTCCATACAGAACTCCTTGCGCTACTCATGAGATTGCGAATTACTTTATGCAACACACCCACACCCCTCATCATTGAGACAGATGCAATGGGGAGATCATTGGCATGCTCACAACAACTAATTATATTCATTTATTGATGACGGCAGGTTGTTGCTCCTACATTTGGGTAGCCCGCCTATCCAATCCATCATATCTACAGGGAGCAAAATAGTGTCGCAAATAGTTTAGCTAAATATGGCGCCAAGCAAGCAGATGGTAGCAATTATCTCCTTTTTGCAACACCACCACTTTTTTGTCCAGGAATTGCACCATCAAGACCAAGTAGGAACAACTCACCGGAGGCTTGTTAATGCCAAGTTTTCCACAAGCTCTTCAACGCCTACCCTGGCAGCTCCATTACAGGACTCAGTAGCCTCTTCTTTAGATAGTTTTTCTAGTAATGTTTTGGCTTGTAATGCATCCTATGAAGGTGTGCAGCTAGTAAACTCGAATATGAATAGCTTAGTTAGTTTGATGCCTTCCGTGCATCCTGCTCCCTGTACTGCTACTCACCTTTAGTTGTATTAATATAAGTAGTTCCTTTCCGACCAAAAAAAAACAGTGATATACTTTTTATTTTTAATCTATGACTGGTATACCTAATCTAGTTAATGAACCAAATATTACTATAGCACAAGATGATATCGTTATTTTCACAGATACAGGTTTACAAATGGACAAGAAAAAGGCAAGCATTAGAATGGCAGCTATAGATAGCTGTGGTCATCTGCTTCATGCCCTTGGCGCCCCTATTCAATTTATAGGGAAGGGCATAATCGCTGAAGCACTAGCAATTCGAAAGGCATTAGAAAGAGTACTACAGAATGGTTGGTCAAAAGTTCATATACTATCAAATGCAAAGGATATCGTCCAAATGTTGCAAAAGAAGATGACAATGTCTTGGGAAATAGACGCCGGCTGCGAGGATATATGAAGGTTGATACGATCTTTTGAAGATATCAATATCATATATATTCCTAGAACATGGAATGTGCTAGCTCATAATCTAGCTAAATTCTCTATTTGATCACTTGTACATCAGGTTTCTTGGGATTCTGTTTTCCCAAGTTGGGTTGTAGCATCATATTAATATTTAAGACATGCTATGACATAATATAATGCATTGTTTACGGAAAATCAATGACAAGTATTTCTCAGCTTACTTGTTTTATTTTGTAAATATCAAAAGTGTTTATAAAGCAAACTCATCCAAAAAGTATAAGTTAGATCATTTTAACACCAGCTGATCAATAAGTATCTTGAACTAATCCTCAACTATTTCTCTATTTTATTTATGTCTTTCCTTTCGATACTTTTTAGTTTATATATTTTGTAACAAGTTCTAAGGACTTGTTAAATATTTTAACAGAAAACATATTTATTTAAGCACAAAACTATATATTAAGAGAAATCACCGAGTTTTTCAATCAGTCAAGTCGAGCAGGCTGTTAAAATACTCAAACACGCTAGGAGAGACTAAGAGGAAATGATAATTGTGATGAAATGTCTATGATACATGACTATTTATAAGTCACCTAACATCATATATTTAATTCTGACGTATATGGATGTTCGTTTAATCTTGTGAGAGTGTTCTCTAATGAAATGGTATTTTTTTCAATGCGCTTGTCCTTTTCATGTAATACTAGGTTCTTGGATAATGCAATAACAAATTTATTATCAGCACACTTTGTTGCATCTTCTTGAGGTTGATTAAGTTCTTTCAACAAAGTTTTAAGCGAAATTGCAGGTTGCTTATTAGATATACAAAAATAGTTATTTATATTTTCTATAGTAAAGTAATCGATATTTAGGAAGGGGGACTTTGGAGCAATGTCAAAGTTGTTTTTGCATGACCTATAGATCATGAGTTCGGACTGTAAAAGCAACCACTAATGCTTGCATTAGGGAGTATACGTCACACTCCTTGAGATGCGACCCTAACCCCGTCGAACCATGCATGTGCGCGAGATACTTTGTATACCGGGCTATCCGTAATCATATTTATTATAAAATGCTTTTAGATTTTTGAACATTAATGTTGACAGAAGAACAACACTACATCGTTATATGTAACTTTGAGCTTCGTGGTTTTCATATATGTATGTGTCTACGTGTATATGTATATAATATATACATATATAGGTATAAAAGAGAAGAAAAATCACCACAAGTTCACCACGTCCACCCTCGAGAAAAGGGGGAAAAAATGTGAGAAGCCAATGAAACCAGACTAATCATTCTGTACATTTTGCTATGAAACTGAAGTACAGAAAGAAGTAAAACACGGAAGAAAAATAATGTCTTCATTGATGAATAGTAGTTATAAAGACCATATATACATAACATAGAATTGATGTTTGCCAACCTAAGCTCAACATATACAAGTTTCATCGTCCTATATTATAAAATCTTCCTTTCTTTTGAAAATATTCTATACAAAATTCCCTCATTTCCATGAACCTTAGTACCTTTCCTCGGATCAAATGGATAGGAAGAACGATACAAGAAGAAAGAAATCAGAATATTTCCTCAAAATTGTTTGCAATCATAAAACTATATTAGCAGTAGAGTGATGCAAAAATTTAGACAAAAAGTGAGATTCTTCAAGCTTTTGCTACCTCTCAAACTTTTGGAACTGATGACATTAACTGCCAGCTGCCTTCAAAAAGTTGTCATATGGACTTGAAGCAGGTAGTGCAAAGAAGTTGGGATGACACTGGGATTCAGTTGCACATGGCGTTGAAGTGACATTGATAAAAGGATTCGCCAGATTGAAGTCAGAGCCATGTTTGACATGTGTATGCTCAACCTGCAACATACATGAGTTTCAGAGTTTAAACTATAGGATAGAAATTAAAGCATACACATAAATATATTTGTAGCACGTAAAGCCACTATTTCATACATGCTTGTAGAGAAGCTAGACAATAAGTATGAACTCCAGTCTGAATACTGTAGTGTGCACTTACAAGGAAAACATGAGATCATATTTGTGAGAAATCACATTGAATGATCTCTAGCGCCAGAGAAATTGGGCACCTTTCTCACGCATACCCTTGTTCGCCACCAACATTTTCAAGGCTCTTTTAATTTATATTCCAATGAAATTAGACAGCACTAATGATTATCTAAAATTGAGATGGTGTAGCTCTAGCATGCTACATGGTTGTGGTAGTATAAAACTCTCTCCTTTCTAGAAGCTCTACCATGCCACCTAAATTTTGATGTGATTATCCTAAGTTGTACATCATTTGATTCCTTGTTGCTCATTTGTACATGGTATGATAATGCACTTGATTGTGTTGTTTGGGGGTGGGGGTGTTGAGCTTCCATTGTTTTCAAGTTGCAATTTATGGAAGCAACCCCGGGGAGTAACCGTACTAATGGGGAAGCGAGCTTCTCTTCTTTTTCCTTTTAAAACAACATCTATGATACCATGATTCCAACACTTCAATGTAAAGTTACTACAGCATGTGAAGCTGCTTCTTAGTGGCCCCTTACAATGCCACTTTGAAGCCTACCTACCTAAAGGTTCCTTTATATAAGGGTGCAAAACGAAATTTTGTTGAAAGGAAAACTGGGTAAATGTTATTTCATCCCTGCAATAGCAAAGTAATATGATACTAGCAACACTCTCCATAATATGCAGGGTTTGAAACTACATCTCTTCCCAGTTTCATGCTATGAAAATGATGCTCAAAACTGAAAATGCCAAAACTATAACACGAACGGTTTCTTTTATACTTACTGGAGTAGATTTCGTATCAACGCCGTTGTAAGAAGGTTTCATATTTGCCTGGATATAGTCCTGTCCATAAAAGTCAAAAGGATTTTCTCGAGACGGTTGTGCAATCATTAAATGCGACATCTTTTGCTGCTTCCCTGCTTGAAGAGCCTCACAATGGCCCGCCATGTCCTTGTATGTCATATCAGAAGTTGAGACAGAGAGTCTTCCTACTTGCAGTGTTGTATCAGATACCTGCATAAGTTTCGGGTAAATGATTTAGAAAAGTTATAAAGATGTCTATGGAAAGAGGCTTGCCATACATGATATTATCGTACTGGTCAGTATTACAACCATACTCGATCGAAAAATAAATAACAACCATAACCAAAGGGCTTTTCCCACAAACCTCTGCTGAACAACGACCCCCATTTCTGACGAAACCCCTCAATTTTTTATAGGGGCCCCAAAAACCCCTATAAAATAATTATTCCGGTCACCTCCACTTGAAATCATTGATGTAATCCAAAATTATATGTGGGAAAGAAATGGCAAAAATGAAAGGGAGCCTTAGAACAACATTAAAGTTGTCTCCGTGTGACATATAGATCACGGGCGAGCTATGGAAACAGCCACTAGTGCTTGCATTAGGGTAGGCTGTCTACATCACACCCCTTGGGTGCGGCCCTTCCCCGGACCTTGCGTGAACGATAGATACCTTGTGCATCGGACTGCCCTTCTTTCTTTTTTTTTAACGAAATGGCAAAAATAATCTTTGCCATTACCAGACCCTTTTGCCGTTCTATTAATATCCACCAGATTGGAATTTTGGCATTGGACGAAAGCACTGAAATTCAGTATTTCCCATACTTCTTCCATACCAAAATTCAAAATTGCCAAATTCTTTAGAAGACCTCATCATTTGATTCAGTAAATATCAACACTCTTTCAATTTTACCTCAAGTTCAGACCAAACATGGAAAAATCACTCCACCTGTTCCCCTCTAAGAAGGATCAACATCAATTCGCTTCTATTAGATTTTATAAAATTCACTTCATGAACTAGCTTTTAAGGTTGAGTTAGACCCAATTTTTTCTGAAGCTTCTCTACCTTTGGTATATTTTTGTATACGAGTATTTATGCCCTTCATTAATGAACTCCTATTACTTTATCAACCAAAAAAAAGGTTGAGATAGACCCAAAATTCATTTTCTTAACATGATATTAGAGTGTTAGAGAATATAGTTGTCCCTCATTGACTGCGTAGGGATTTTCACAGGGGATTATAATGTCTTGTTCATTCCGCCCATTGCCTTAAGGTTTTAGGTTGAATGTTCAGATTCTTCACAAACCTTGACTTCCACCACACCGACCCTACTAATAATGTTCCCCATTCAAGAGGTCATGAAGCCTAAAGTTTCAGACCTCTTTTTCTTCCACAGAAACTGACCAGGAAAAAGCCCTAAACTTTTTTTTGGGTGGCTTCATAAGTTTATTTCAGTGAACCTTTACATCTCCTGTACCACCTTCTGGAGAATGGGTAACAAGAAAAAAGGAGAGTCTATATAAGTACTGTCAGGACATCTTTCAGAAGTTCCTAGCAAGAATTACGACAGCCAAAACCCTTCGTTACGCAATCCCGCAGTTACTGTGTGCATGACACGTAATGGAAGGTATGCAAGCAGAAACTTACCGAATCGAGGAACTGAGTAACAGTTAAGAGGTCTGGAATTTGCAGAGTAAGGTGTGAGTTAGATATATTCTTATTCTCAGTTGGTACGCCATCCTCTAAGATGTGCAGTGTCGGGTCCCCAACCTGCTAGTAGAAAACAAGGATAATGGTTAGTATTGGATAAAAAGAAATAAAGACATAGAAGCAGTGGCTCCAACTACCTCGTCCAGACTTTTATCATCTTCAGAACCGAATTGGTAGATCTGTCCGGAGGCTTCTGAGACTAGCTGTGCTCCCAAAGGACAAACGTCATCAGGAAGGAAATCTTTAAGCAACTGATCCTTTATTGCAGCAGTCTTATTCTGCGCATAGGTCAAACGTCAAAATGCATTCGCCATTGCATAAGTTTATACTTACATTGCATTCGCCATTGCATAAGTTTATACAATGAGAACAAATATGATGCTTACTTTATAGGAATTCCTCAAGCTCTCCACTATTATAGAAGCAAAATATTCTGTAGTTTGGTTACTAGATAGTTGTATTGCTGAAAGTGATTTCAGGGCATCATCGTCATCCTCTTTCGAACCATAAACTTTGATTGCATGCTCTGTATTACCAGTTGCAGCTTGCAGTTTACAGTCATCTACCAGCTGAAGAAAAGGATCAACCTGTTGAAAGCATTGAAGATCAAATTATACTAGACAACTTGGAAGAGAAAGTATTGTGTAAAATATTTGCAAAATGAGCACATTGAACATGACTGATGCTTGTCCTTACTGTTTTATCTGTCAATGCAGCTTTAGCACAAGCAACAACGGGGATAAAGTTGTAGGCTTTGGATAGAAAAATAATCATGGATGTCGCCAACAGAAAGAGTGACCTGCGACGTGATGGTGGTAGAGATCCTGCAAACGCAATAAAGATGACAAGAGGCAGTGCAGGTGTGTTAATAAAGAATGGTTTCATCAATACAGCATGGATTAGAAGTATATCAGATCATATGCAGGCATTTATAAAACATCTACATAACATGCTCTTTTATAAGGATAAAGGAATATAAAGAACTTGTGAAATTCAGATTCAAACCACTGTGTTATACCTTTCCCTCCTATAGAAATGTTCCTCAAAGAAAATGCTAGCTGGAAACTTCGAATAAGAGCCTCATGGCTGGATTTCTGGAAAACGAGATACAAGCAAGTTATCTACAACAGCCTAGTCAACTTATTAGAAATGTTAATAAGCAAATACAAAGTTTGTCTTTCTGATGCAAAGTCAGCATCTAGAGAAAAGTTAAACTTAAGAAGATGAAATTGATTGATAACAAGAGAGATGTCTAGCAATTTAGGAAAAAGGAAGAGACACTTAGTTTTCCATTCTAGAGCAGATTTCAAATCATTATAGAGAAGAATCCAATAACATATACTCTTAACTAATACTTCACGAAATCTTTTATATTGTCGGGTCCTACCACCCTGAATGCCCACTCATTAAATTTTTGTAAAAGAAGGTTCAAAGAAGGTTCTAGGCTAGTGAAAAATCTTCTAATGGATTTATTTCAGTCAGAACATTTGAGGCCTGGATTCAGCTGCTTAAGAAAATTCCACAACCGCATTCATGTTAGATTGTCCATCCTTCGGAAGAAGAAAGAAAATTAAAGGTTATATTTGTCAACCTCAAATTTTTTAATATTACACTGCCTTAAATTTTGCAATCCTCAAAATTGTGCTTATTTTCTAGAAATCCATGCTTGCACTGGTTTCATCAAAGTTACCAGTCAAATTTTGTGATTTATCTCATCAAACAAACATTATATCACCAACAAGAAACCTATCCTCAAAGCTAGGAAACATCGGCTCTGCATGATGGGAACACATACGAAGCGAAACAGGGCTCCAAACTTTGCCTCAGGGTTTGAAATTCATTTATTCCGCAGGTAATATAAACTTTAAGACACTACATCCTCAATTCCACACTCCCCCTAACCCCCACCCAACCAACCAAATAAAAAAGAAAAATGGATTAGCATAAAACTTTCCATCAAATCAGACCCCTACCTTAAACAGGCCCTATATATATCTGTAATACATGTTAGGATTTCCACTACGTGATGTGACCAACTTCTTAAGTTGAGTATCCAGGAATCACTCAAAACTAAAGACACAGCAGGAGAAGTCAATAGTACCTAGAGTATTTCTTTGACAATTCAGGATTGCATTACTGAAAAATATCTCTCAAGAATTTAGCATAAGGGGTTGAAAGAAACTCGCATATCAGTAATACAAAGTTTATAGATATATAACCACCTCATGTTCAAGTTCTACAAGATTTAAAGAAAAATAAAAGAGCAAAGATAAAGATAAAGATTAAGAAGGGCGTTGGAAAATATATTAGTGATGCAGATTAATATCTACTACCAAGAAAAGCATCACCACCTTTGTTTGTGAAAATAACACCACCAAGCTGTAAGTATGAGCAATTGCTTCATAATTCTCTGGGGTATTTGCAGGAGAAATTGCCTGCACCCACAGTGAAGACAGCAAGAGGCTGATCTGTCGAATTTTTAGCTTGAGAGAAATTCCATCCTGAAACAAAATGAACTGTGGTAAGCAGCAGCCAAGAAAGCATAATCTTGTGGGCATTAGCTTCTCCAACCAAAGGTAAAAACTGTTTGAATTGAAATGCATACCTGCTCCTCCTCTGTGTTACCAATCTCTTTTCCTTCATCAGTTCCTGGTAACGAATTCCTTTTCACAGTATAAGCTCGACTATAGCTTGATGTTAATCTTTTCAGCATGGATTGGTTTTTCACCATTGATTTAGCATTGAATGTTTTTTCCTTTCCAGCCACATTGTCATGAGAGGGAGATTGTTCTTTTTTTAATTTATCAAAAAGCGCAGCTGAAGAAGAAAACACTGATACGGTTCGAGATAGGGTCCTCTGAATACCAGAAGCCTTTGTTGACCGTGGATGGACAGAGGTAGGACGGGGACAAACTGAAGATGGGACAAGTACAACAGAAAAGACACGATGTGCCACAAGTCTTGTTTCATGGTCTGGGGAGACCATAGCCAAAAGAATTTGATGGAATAATGCCTCAGGGAAAGCCTGAAAGGTAAAATGAAAAAATGAGAACAAGATAGTTGACAATCAGCCAGTCGAGAGCATCACTAAGAGAAAATAAAGATGCCAAGGATAGAGTCCTCCTTGCCTTGTTTTTGTATGAAAGATTTGGTAAGGATGCAATTATCTGAGCAGTTCGATAAACAGCAGCCAATGTATTTCTCACCATAACTGTTACATTTGAAATTGTTTCCAGCATCACTGCCATCACATCAAGAATAGGACCAGCATCTCCTACCTGTTTTTCAAAAGGATCACAATTTACATCGTCTACACTCATGTAAAACTAGGCACTATATTAAAAATTTCATCTCCCTTCTACTCAGGCGAAGTTGTCTCATCCAGGACGATGTTTCTGAGGATCTCACTAACAAAATTCCTCAAAACTGATAACCTCATTTAGAACAAAGGTAAATAGGGCATAGTGCATGTTTTTGGTGACCTTGAGAAATGGAAATTAAATAAATTTAGACTTCAGAGGATAAAAGCATGAACTTCACCTTCTGGGACATCTGTACAAGGCATTCATCAACTGCTGTGTAAAACTTTCTGTTCCATTGAATTACTTCTTCCCCCAGTTCCGAGTCATCAACAGAACAGAGTATGCTCTTGCGGAGGTGTCTCATCATATCACTAAACGCACCAACTATCGTCAGAGATGACTGAGCCTTTGTTGCCTTAGAGAGGGAGCTGGCAACTTCAACAATTTCTATCTGCATATTTGGATTTTTAAGGACATTCTTGTGATCAAGGTGCTTGATCAAAGTAGACAGCAAGAAGTGTGTGTTCTGCCCTGCATTTAAGGAAAGGAATGGAGTGAGTCCAAGGCGTTAAGGTGACAAATATGCTGCTTAACCCCCAAGAATTAAAAGAAAAAAGGGTAATAACTGAGGTTAAAGAAAGATCAAACACCAGAGTTTTCCATAATAGATTGCATGTCAAGCAAAACAACGAGGGCAACTCCATGTTCAGGAGACCAAAGATCAGCATTATCAAAATAACGGAACAAGGACTCCAGAACACGCCGTACAGTTGTTGCCTCCTTAGCTAACTTCGCCATGTTATGTAAGCACACCTTTGACCAAAACTTGGGGTTTCTCAAATCTTCCCTGTTCACAAGAGAATTGTAATTGGAGGTGAGACGATCTACTAAGGTAAAAGTAATTAACATACATAAAGACCATGGAAAGAGGAATTACCCAGTTACACTAAGGCCTCTGTCTGTTACTATATTCCTCCAAGAAGTAGCCCTTCTCAATTCATTGGAGGATGACGACATCTGGTGTTCACCAGAAGAAGCCTGTTGGACTCCATGATTCTGCTTATCTTGATTATCATTATTAAGATCCAGCTTCTCCTTAGGGCCTTCACAATTTTCTAACACTGCAGCCGCCACCTGGTAAGATAAATGAAATTAACCAAAATAATGTCAATCACCAGGCGGAACTTCCCAATATTTCCCTAAGAAAATGCAAGTGTTAGTACTACTAGAATGTTAGAATTTGAACAAGTATTCATGTCCTGCATTAGACAAATGTAATATGCGTATCATTTTTGACACCTATAATAGGTATCTTGTTCACTAGAAAAACAAGGTACGTTGAAATTGGCTGACACTTTATCTGACAAAATACCACTTATCACTTCATCAATTCAAATGGGGCATTTAGCAGATATTCTTATAAAACCATTTGGAATTTTAGTATCAATTTTAAATTTGCTACGAGTTAGGAGCACAATATGCATGCTCCAACCTGAAGAAGATTACTAAGAATTGGTAAACATAAAAAGGATCCTTATCCTATAGTTATGTAATTTAGCAAGAATATAGGCCTGATAGTAAGGCTGTAATTTCTTGTAAACACCATGCAATCCGCACTAATTTAAAAGAGATCAAACAATTCACTCTCAGAATATTCTTCTCTCTTTCTTTAAACATAGGATAGGATAAATCAAAATTTTGTGATGTAAAAATATATAAAGCCTTTCAACGACTGAATAAAAATGTGATCCAAGTTAAAAGAATAATCCTAGACATGTAAGATGGTTTTTTGAACTAGATGCAAGTGCAACAAAAAATCTTTGTGAAAGATAAAGAGCTTTGGCCTAAACGACACAATAGTTCTAAAATTGGGTACACGAAGATCTCGCAGAATGGAAATGCTATACCAATTATATCAACAACCGATAAACCAGAGAAGCATAAAAATGTCTGCAATAACTTACACTATCGAATTCCGCTGGCATGTGACAAAACTCACCCATAAACCATATCTGCACATGAAAAGTTGAAAAAAGAAACAGAATTGCTCAGACTGTCCATTACAATTGAAATCACCTAAAGAATCCAGAGAAAAAGCTAAAGAAACTGACAAAGTAAATGAAAAAGACAAACATCAAAAGTAAATATTATCAGAATCCCCATAAGGTCCAAGCAGAAGCTACATGTTATTGTTGCTTCTTTCCAACTTTCAGAACCAGTAACATGACCTGTTGTTTATAAGAACAGAAGGTTTGGACAGAATAGCAAAGGGCAAGAGTCCTCCAAAGCAAAGAAACTGAAGATGGGAAGCAATGACTGCTATCTGAATGTGGATCAGTCAAGGCAAGATGATATTAAAAGCAATGGATACATGATATAATCAGCTCTTCTTTATAGGAGTTTTACGAATTGTATTGATATTAAAAATCCTTCCATTATATTCTAGCCAAATACAAAACACCACAGCCAACATAACACATTCTTAGATTCTATCCATCTGGCCCACAGTGATTAATAGCAAAATGTCCAATACAACTAGACTGAAAAAAAATATGCTTCGGCAAACATGCCAAGTGATCTTTCCGACAAGTTCATGGCAATTGCACTATCCTTACACGCCAAATAATCCTTCCTACATGTTCTTAGCAAACACCAGGAATGACTTATCCAGAAAAATATTTTCCATTATACCAAACACACCAGTTAAGTTTACTTAAAGTATTTTAAATTGTAAAGCTTGGTTACAGATCAATGTTATCAAAGGCGCGCTTTAAGCGTGCTTAAGCCCTAACGCGAGGCTCAAAATATGTTGAGCGTTTCGCCTCGCTTAGCGGGCGCATTAGTGTTGTCATCAAGGCTCTAAGGCATACTTTTCCTTGCCAATGAGCGTAATCCTGAAGAGGCAACACTAAACAATTGATATTTCACTTTCTCATAACGTTTTCTCAATTTCTATGTCCATATATTTGGTATTCATACTTATAGATATTAGTCTTGTTCTACACATACATATTTGTAGTTTTTCTCCATTTGCGCTTTTCTTCGTTAAAAGTTCACACTTTATTTTCGCTTTGCGCTTAAAGCCCCAACAGACCTTGGAGCTCTTTTGCGCATTTCATCTTTGATAACACTGTTACTGATTAGTTTCAATTTCAAGTCACTTTCTAACTTAGATTTGAACTAGGGAACTTAAATTTTTCGAAATCCACCATTCATGTACGAGATCAACCCCCGTTATAAGCTATATCAATCTTATATACTTCCAAATTTAGGGATTTATTTACTTTATGAAACCGAATGGGAGCCTTGGAGCAACAGTAAAGTTATCTCTGAGTGACCTATAGGTCACAGGTTCGAACCGTAGAATCAGCCACTAGCGCTTGCGTCATGGTAGGCTGCATCATACCTCTTGGAGTGCGGCCCTTCCCTGGACCCCACATGCTTCGCGCACTGGGCTGCCCTTTTTTTATTTACTTTGAGAAACCACATCACCAATCAGATAGCCCACGCATTAAAGTGAAACCCACTAAGAAGGAACTCATAAACCACTTACTTATCAAAGCAAATATTTATAATCAATCAGTACAGGAAGCAGTAGGGGAGCAATTCACAGCAAACCGCTACGCGCAAACTTCATTGTACTCAGAAGCAACGAAATTTCAAAAATGTACTTTGTCATGCATCATTAACACATGAAGCAAAAGGTCAGTTAGTTGATAGATCCTCACCACCCCAAGAGAAAATGGGGGAAAAAAGTAAATTTGATGAACAGCACTCAAAGAAAACTCAAATTGTTGTATTACTGTTTTGACACAATACTGCCAGTTTTAAAATTCAATGGTGCAGGCGTAGGAGCTAATTCAAAGACTTCTCTGCATAATCTTTAAATGGGAATCATCTTCAAGTTAGATAGTGAATGATGATGTTGTGCTTCAATAAGACAACAAATGCGGAATGTTGACAAATCTGAAGTCTTCAAAGATCTATGTTGATGTCCTACACATTCTTTCATAGAAACAAAAGACTAGGCCACATACGACTTTACTCGTATATCTGTTTGTTAAGTTGTTGGGACATCCAACTGAATGGAAGTTATGTTTGATGAGATATTCAGTCAGTGTTCATGAATGTATCTCCACAAACGTGGTTTCAATCAAACAAAGTTCATACCTCAGAAAGAGCATAAGGAAAATAACAGGAAATTTATTTGGCGTTTTACCATAGCAGACAGGGCTTGAAGACCAGCGCAGCGCAATTTAAGCACTCTTTCATCCTCACCCATCTCTTGAGCAAGAAGACAGATTTTAGGAATCAGGCCTTCAAAGTTAAACATATATGTAGAGTCCCTCTGCACAATGCACAGTTAAATAAGAATATAAGTTTTAACTGTTAAGGAGAACGTGCAGATCTTTATCATCACGATAACTATCACCACTGTAGGGTAAAGCCAAAAAAAAGGAGCTATTAACCTGGTTAATTATGAAATCAAAAAGAGCTTGGCATCCAACTATGCGCATTTCATCGTGCCTCGTCTGATCCAGCAAAATGTGTATTATACTGAGAAAGCTGCCAGCAAATAGTGGCCTGCAGTGCATATCTAATAGTTCAGGACCCATTGTATGAAAAACAGTGTGAAAATCAACAAACTCCGTTCTTTGGCAAGAGATCAATGATCTCCAATCGATAAAAAAGCTAATGGAAAACAGTGAAAAAACAAATATATCATGCAACCGTGCATATCTCTCGAAAAGGATAAAGTTTTGAAATTATATACAAGATTGCCCTCTTTTCCTTAATTTTTGTATATATCCCAGAGGAAAAAGCATTAGTGCTTCTTTTCCCACAGTAGCAGATGAGGAATAAATTCAAAGTTTCATTTTCAGCCTCTTTTCCCTCAGTAAGTGCAGAAGCTACCATTTAATAATATTCTTCGAATAACTATTAGTACATATTCACGACTTTATTTTCTTGATCAGAAACCTTCTCTCATCAATGTAATAAGAGCAAGGAACTTACATTTGTTGCTTACAGGATGTAAGCAACTTCCGGTAGATACACATGACTACCTTTACAGACCCAATATTCTCGTTTCTTAATTCCCGGTAGCACCTTTGCTCAAGAACACTTGTTATCTGTCCAGAGATTGAAGCTCATCAGCTCTTTTCAAGCTTTAAATAAAGTAAATAAATAATCGTAGAGCATAGGTGTTGATCAAAATCTTAACAATCTTTGAGAATCCATCCAAATGCTTTTAAGGAGACAAGGAACAACAAATGAATCATAAATTTGTAAAAATCAGAAAGTAGAACTCAAAAAGCAGAATAAATCCATCTTATCAAGCTTGTTCAATATTTCAGTAACACAACCTTTGGTATCCGAAGTGGATTTTTCGAAGCATATTCACACAATTTGTTGATCATGCGATCGTTAGGCTCTCCATCCTGACAAAAATAAAAGATAACTTAGTTCTTGAAGAAACTTAGTCCTTTCAAATCAATAACAGGTCAACTTATAATGTGCCCAGTGAGTAAAGGAAGCATATGAAATGTTAAGAAGGTTATATCCTACCTCAAATCATTCAAGATGCTCAAATATAAATTTCAAGAGTAAGAGTACATCTCACTGCTACCATGGTGGAATAAAATCCTAAAAGATTCATACTCTAAATGATTAAATGAACACCACAAAAACCTACCTGTGCTAAAGTTTCTCCATCTCTCTGGTCGAACTGGGGCCCAGTTTTGTTATCTACACCAGCTTAAATTTAATTCCAACTAAGCTAGAACTACAACTGTTAGGCGGTGTTATTGTTCTAAGCTCATTTGGGCAAGTAACGACGTTTCACATTTTACCAAGTAATAGGCACCACACTTTGGATGAATATATAAGATAGCAAGTTGTGTATAATTAAAAAGCACAAACATTATTAGCTAGCCATGGAGGCAGCTATAAAAGTACAAAATGCTAGAACCTAGGAACTTTGACAGGTGAAACAACTTTTGAACCCAAGGAAATAAATGTTGCCATCAGAATCAGGTAGGAGCTCCGAGATTCATAGGTACAAAATCAATGAACTGTTTACATTAGCAAAGAAGCGGCTAGATTAGCGAGCAACAACAACATTTAAGAAATGCTCATGCTGCAAAAATCTTCGATGAAAAGGTGTTAACGCTAAAGGAGAAGAAAAAGAAGAGTCTTTTCTTTCAGGAAGAATCCTATAACTGCAGCAGGGTTGTGGCCGATTTCTATATTATTGATACTCATAGACATAGAGACAGTAGCTGATTTGGCTAATAGATTGTGATTTGTACAATTAAAAGGCTTATGAATATCAAATTTCTTAATGTACAGAAACATAAAGCTAGGAACATTTTTAGAGCATGAACGATATTTCTGTGGTGCCGCTACCAACAACAACAAGTGGGGTCTGGGGAGGTAATGCGTAGGCGTACTTTACCCCTACCTTGAAGGTAGAGAGGTTGTTTACCCTCGGCTCTGTGGGGCCACTACAATTCAAGTACAAGAAAATCTCAAACAAACTTCAAAACACTCATTTCAAAATAAACAAATTAACATAATTGGAGACAAACAAATTCAATTCATTCAAAAAAAAAAAATGAAAAATTGATGGAATGTTAAACAAGACTAACCGGAGATCGAGGAAAGCTATCAGAGATCAACTTCTTATAACGCTTAACAGGTTGGCGGGACCTTGTCCGCATTGCCGGACAACACACACAAAGTTGATCACAGGCTGGCATTATTCTATGAGAAATACCCATTTTTTTCAATTTTTCAACAAATTCCCCAAAAAAATCTCCCTTTTTTCTCCAAAATCAAAGAAAACACGATATGGGTTTTCCTGTTCCTGATTCCAATTTCAAGAAACACCCACAAAAAGAAAAAGAATCTTGGGCCAATTCAAGATTAAAGAAAAGAGTAGGGTAAAAGAGAATGGGTGATTATTATGTATGACACTTAAGAGAAGGGAATTGATTGCCAGAGGAAAGAGGGAGATCGGGAGAATTCTCACAGATCTCCAACTTCCCTCAAATGGCAACAAGAATGAGAGAGAAAATAAATGGGTATTTTTTTCCCCCTATACATGAACGAACTGATCTCCCCAAGTTTTGCATGGGACTCACGTTCGTTCTCTAGTTTAGCAAAATTATGTAACGGCTACGTTGTGGTGGGACAACACAAGACCACAAAAAAACAAATAATATTACAAATTTTGAATTTACTAAATTTGACTAATATAGTGCATAGGTATAGTAACCATATAATCATTGTATATAAATATATCGGTGGTACAATTAAAAGTTTTATTATTTTTTTAATATTGTGATGGGTTGTTGCCTTTTGCTGATGTGTTATGTATAGGAAATGATTATTAGGTAAATTTCTTGCTTCTTTTTGAAATTGTTATGCAGCAGAGTGTATTAATATGAATTATGCGTATATTATATTTTCATCGATTATTTTTAATTTAATTAATTGGGTAGCCTCTTGTTTGGATTAATTCTTTATGTGTTACACATTTCCCGTAATTGTTTACTCCTAGATATAAATATTAATAATTATATATATATATATATATATAAAAGCACGAAGGTCTTTATTAAAATGTCTTCTAGTCTTTTTACCCTTTAAAACATAGAATTCACGCTGAACAATATAGCAATTTAAGTATTTCATTAATATTTAAAAATATTCATTTAATTTATTTAGTTTTCCCCTGCTATTAACAATCTTGGAATGTTGCCTGGATTACTTTTACATTTTTTTTTTTGGTTAAATTTTTCGTGACGTTTCTTACACAACGGAAGTTAATAATTTTTTTTCCTAAACTTTCACTCTCGTTAAGTGACACTTTGTTAGATTCTCGTTACTCTTTGAAGTAGATGACTTATAATGTTTGCCTTAATTATTTGGTAAAAGTTTTCTTCACATTTCTTACACAAGGAGAGTTAATAATTTTTTCTCTATCGGACTCTTTACAAAGCTAATTTCTTACACAAATTTACGTTATATAATTCATTTCATGTGTCAAATTGTGTACCATAATACTTCTACACAATTTAATCGTCAAACTTCGCCCTATTCTAACACCGCAATTTCAGGTTTTGTTTATTTTACTAATATCAACATTGATAAGTTACGCGTCATTTGTTTTGATGATTTGACAAACTTCATGAGAGAACCAGATAAGAAACCTAATACAATTAGATCCCTTGCATTCAGAGTAGCTAGTCAGATGTCTGGTTCAATTCTCAATGAAATCAGATAAGGGAACATCAGAGGGAACATATATGGATCAGTTTCCCTAGTCGTCGTGCAGTCAACTCTATTAGTGTATCTTTTAGTCTATTAGTTGTATTAGGACTCTATTTGATTTATTCTTGTAATTATCCCTTTTCATATATTATTGTAACTTCATCTTATAAATATAAGTCTGGAAAGGTGAGCAATACTCATGCTTTGACGCTTCTCAGTTTATCAATTTCATCTTGGTATCAGAGCCCTAAACGATCCCCTTCAATGGCTCCAGAAAATTCCTCTTACTCCTCTACTCAAACCGCCATGAATCAATCTTCTCTTGGCCTTCCCATCCCCCCTCCAACAGTTTCCAATATCAAAAGGTTTTGTTCCTATCGAATTGACATATGTCAACTACCTTACCTGGAAGAGAGTCTTTCTCGCAATCCTTAAAAGTCACAACCTTCTTTCCTTAGTAGATGGAACCATACCATGTCCATCACCGGACCATGCTAATTACAAGCTATGGAGTCAATGCGATACTATTGCATTAAGTTGGATTAATGCAACACTTTCTTCTGCTGTTCTTGACACGCTTTTGAACTATGCTTGTGAGACATCTAAACAGGTTTGAGACACCCTCGCATCACTATATTTGGATCAAGTCTCTTCCTCCGCCATTCACCTTAAGTCGAAATTCCAAAATTTCAAGAAAGGTCCCCTTTCTATGGACGATTATCTTCAGCAACTTCACTTTATTGCCTGCTCTCTCAGGGAAATTGGTAAACTTGTGATTGATGATGATTTAGTCACTCAAGCTTTGCAAGGATTGCCTTCATCTTATCGTACCTTTTGTTTAACCAAAGAATTAGACCCTTTGACTAAAGCTTATTTTTAACATGAATATGGGTTACTGATAATCAAGATAATGGGAAAAGTGAATAATAGACAATATTACATAAGTAAAAGATCGAAGTTGATTGTATTCGAGAATCAGATGCCTTTACAAGCTGTCTTCCCCTCCCTTATATAGGAGATTCTTATAACGTACGACTCCTGCTATGGTTATTCATTAATGACTAATTATGACATTAATGAGGCGTTACAAAGGATAACGGTAATAGGGGTTCAGTTACATAATGTTCGAGTAATCAATTGTGGGTCCTTGAATATGCCCATAGCTTTGTCTAGATTCAATCTGACCGTGCCTCTCTCCCATTTTGATCAAGTTGAATTTACCGTGGCTGATAAGTTCGTGGGTTTACTGAACCGTGCCTCTTTGTATCGTACCTCTTCAAAGGGTTGCGTCCAGTTGTCGTGTTTTCCTGTGTCCATGTGACTAGCTAAGTTGTCAAAAGTTGGCTTATGTGTGAAACTCTTGTTTACCAATACAGATAGTCCCCTCACTTACCATATATTTAACGATTAATATTTGGTAAGTGGATATTCATTTATGGTGGGAATATTTTGCCGCCGCTTTTCCTTGAATCATTGTATCCTTCTCTGCACCATAGGCGTCGTTTGTCACTTCCATTTAATGCTCATACCACGTGTCCTTTTTGGATTGGTTCTGCATTTACTCAGCACCTTTTAGGGCTTTTTGCGGTTGTGCCAGTCTCGAAGTGACATCTTCAATTATGACTTTTCATCATTATTTTCCTTTTTCTTCATGTTTGACGGTTGTCTTCAAGTATAAATACATGTTTTCTTTTCTTTGCTTCCACGAAACACTTTTCTAACTTTGTCTTTTGTAAAGAACTTTCTTCTTTGCCTTTGTAAACATGTCTTCTTCAAACCAACCTCAAAGAGTAATAGACATTGAAAGCTTAGCGCCATCTTCTGCTCCGACTAGGAGTCGGAGGGGTGGTAGACTTAGAAGTCTAGGATCCACTCCTTCGAGGGGCTCTTCTTCTTCTCAGATAGTACCTCCCCCTTCCACTAGATCTCCAGTTTCTCCGAGATTTAGGGTTTCTCGATCTTTGTCTAGGGGTAGAGGCGAACGCCTTCGTGAACCCGGAGTCGATGAAATTGTCCCTGCTGAGTTTGTTTTTTCTAGGGATAGTCAAGTTCTTGTAGATCAATTTTCTTCTCTTGATAGTGTAGAAAGATATCCAACCCTTATAATTGAGGGTCAGATTTCTCTTATTCGAAGGGAGTGCTTCTGGAAATCTGACTTTCCTGTCTATATTTCGTATAGTAATCAAAGAATAACGTCTTACAAGACGGGGTATTCTTTTGTTTATACGTATCCTTTCATTTTAGGGTTTAGACCCCCCATTGACCCAATTATAATTGAGTTTTGCCATTTTTTCAATATCTGCTTAGGATAGGTCGGCCCGCTTGTGTGGCGAGTTGTCGCATGCCTTAGGAGTTTGGCTTCTTTAGCCTCGGTTCCTTTTACCTTCAACTATATTATTCACCTCTACTCTCCTACCTTATTTCGTGAAGGGATTTTTACTCTGACTGCTAGAAGCAAAAGAGTGTTAGTAACCCCTGTAGACGATAAGGATAGGGGTTAGTACCTCCAGTATGTTGTTGTACCCATTGCTGGTTTAGTGGGTCCATTCCCTGAGAAGTGGAATCGCGCACGTGAGTATGCTTTAGCTCACATTTACTTTTTCTTGTTTTGACTTGAGATGTTTTATTTAACATTGTGTCTGTTTATTTTTCTTCTTTCAACAATCATGAATACTGTTGAGAATGTCTCTGGTATTCGTGATTGGGTAGAAAAACTGTTATTTGTTGCTCCTTCATAAGAAAGATCTTGGAAGTACCTCGCTGGGAAGTATGGTTGGCAAGTAAAGACCCACGGTAAGTGATGTTTTTGTTCTTGCTTCTTTCCTTACTCGAGTCTTTTTTCATATGTTGTTTAACTTTTTCCTCTTTTTAATAGGATTCTCTGCTCGTGGGGTGTCTGCTTCCTCTATCCCGAAAATGTCCTTGGCTCAAGCCCAGGAAATCATTGTTGGTTCATCTTCCTCGAAGAGGAAGATTAGTGAATCTCGCTCCATAGCAGAAGAGGAAGAGGGTGCTTCAGTGCACAATCCACGGAGAAGGCGAATGATTTTAGATGATGAGCCTACTGCCTCAACCTTGCATCCCGTGTCTGTGATTGAGCCCCCTTGTCTTTGATGATGTTCCACATTCCCCTATTCACGGTGGTATTGATCTTGCTGCTAACGACGTCCCTTTGGCTGTTGTCTTTCCTGCTTCTTTGAGAGAAACTGTTTCGTCTATTCCTTTGGCTATCTCAACTTTTGTCGCTGCTTTGCCTGTAACTTCTTCAACTCTTCAACTTTCCATGCCTACTCCTTTGCCCGTGGCTTCTCCAGCTCCTCAACCTTCCGTGCCTGTTGTTGTTCTATCTCTGCCTGCTTCCATGCTTTCCGTTAGGGAAGTAGGGTCTTCCAGCAGAGAGATGCGGCAGGTGGTAATAGAGGTTCCAGCTGAGAGAAACCTTTTTAAGAAGACGGGTGAGCCTGAAGTGTGGCTCAAGACTTTAATAGGCCCCACTGAGAAAGCAAAGCTAACTAGCCACGGTGCTCTTACATGTGCAAATGAGGTCGTGCATACTTCTTTGAAGGTATGGTGTAAGTTATCCTCTTTCACCCTCGTATATGAAATTTACCATATCTAGCTAGTTTATTTCTTGTAGATTAACCTCATAGTCATGGAGCTTATGAAGAGGATTTCAAACACAAACCAAGAGACAAGAGAGTTGCAGGCAGAAGTTGATAATTGGAAAGCGCAGTATGATAGCCTAAGGATTGACATGGACGCTTTAGAAGAGGAGAGGAGTACCTTGAAGCGGCATATGAGACTTATGGCAGCAGAACTAGCAGTGGAGCGGGCTTCTTGCAGTCAAGTTGACAAAGACAAGAGTGTTTTGGAGTCTTCTTTTGCGGAGCAGCTGTCCCGTGCCTCAGAGGAGATTAGAGACTTGAAAAACTTATTGGGGTAGAAGGAAGAATACTCAGGCGAGCTTGTGCAATCACTCACGCGTACTCAAGAAGATCTTCAAAGGGCTTTAGACAAAGCTCAAGCTTTAGAGGAGTCGATTGTTCCATTAAGGGCCGCTCATGAAGCTGCGGAGGCGGAGAAGGACGGGCTGAGAACTGAGCTTCAAGTGTGGGCACAAGATTATAAAGATTTGGAAGAGGTGGTTGTTGGCGTATATGAATTCTTGCCTCGACACATTGATGGAAGTGAGTCAAGAGGGTTTCGTCCTTAGTGCCGAAATAGCTAAAACTAAGGAAGCCATGGAGAAGGCTCAACAAGTTCATAACCTCTCATCACCTGATGGTGAGATTCTATCCGCTCATGCCTCTTCATCCTCAGTTTCTCCCGCTCCTTTTGCCACTGAAGTAAAACCCCTCCTCTTAAAAAGATCTAGTTGGTTTATCCCTCTCTTTTTTTCTTTGTATCAATTGGTGGTTACCCCCAGTCCCATCGGAGGTAAATCTGGATTCCTTTAAGTCCCCAAATGACAACTTAGGGGCACCACAATGTAAATATAAAAATCTTATACGGCTAAGTACAAGTTAATAATTAGTTTTAGTCGTTTTAATATATAAATGTTAGTTAGACTTTTGTTGAGTTTCTGTTTCACTCTTTAAGTCTTTTGCATGCTTTATTTTTCGAGGTTTTAGTTTTACCTTCGAGTTTTGCATGTGGGATGCTTTAGACTACTCGTACCTTNAAGACGTCTCGACTTCATGATAATGCAATAGAGTGATAGAAATTTTACACATGTTTAAGAATGTTTCCAAGAATTTTTTTTTGTTAATTTTACATGTGTTTGGTTATCGTCTAAAACTCACGCTTGCAACAGTTTTTGTTTAACAGATTTAATATACTCTTGTATTTCGTAACTATTTTTCATAGGTAACAGTTTTTCGATATTAATACAAGAAAATAGTTGTTTTTCACTAGTAACAATTTTTATAAAGATTGGGATTTTTACCCGCAACTGTTTTTGGAAACAGTTTTCTAATAAGTACGAGGGAAATGTTTTCTTATTCGTAACTATTTTTATTTGATAACAGTTTCTTGAACAAATACAAGGGTTCGGATCTTTCATCCATAACTGTTTTATTCGAGAACAATTTTTGGAATGAGTATATTAATGATGATCTTTTACCCCCTAACTGTTTTTGTTACAACAGTTTTGAATAAGTATAAAGATGTACATTTCTTTCTCATGACTAACATTTTGCCTTTAAACCTGAATATGTTCGAAGGGTTTTGCTTTTTGCATTAGGCTTTGTATTTGGATGGCTCNCTAGTCTTTGATACTGTATAGTCCCCCAAGTGTTTGAGCTTTGAAGAATGAAATCTCGAGCACTTGATTATTCCTTTCCTTGTGGTCCTTTTCCTGAAAAGGAAAAACATTCCGGACTCGAAGGTATATAGTTTTTTAGATGATGACTGCTTAACCCCTTTTAAAACGTCCATCAGAAAGTGTAACCCTAGATCGGGAATTGTGTTATTTCCTCGCATCTTTGCAGGTCTAATATCATCATCTGGTGATGGGTTAGCTTTGTGCCTATCATCTAAAAAAGTTATTAAAATATTTAAATGTTCAAAATAAAATCGAACGTAAGATACCTGACGGGGGTATTCTTTTATTTTTAGAAGTAATACTTCTTTAGATGGATGGCGTTGCATCTTGTTGGTAGAACTCTGTCGTCCATAGCTTCCAACTCATAGGCGCCTTTTCTAGCTATCCCTCGGATTTTGTAAGGCCCTTCCCAGTTTGGATTTAGCTTTCCTGCACCTGCTTCTTTTGTTGATTGAAAGACTTTTTTGAAGGAAAAGTCCCCAATTTTAAAGTACCTGAGATAAGCTTTACGGTTGTAATAACGCTCTATGATTTATTTTTATACTACCATTCGTATCAATGCTTCTTCTCTCCGTGGTTTGAGCAGGTCCAGGTTGGTCCTTAATTCGTCGTTGTTTTCACCTTCCATGGCAGTCGAGAACCTTATACTTGGTTCGCCAATCTCTACAGGT
Organism: Nicotiana knightiana; assembly: GCA_005239525.1. NCBI lineage: Eukaryota > Viridiplantae > Streptophyta > Magnoliopsida > Solanales > Solanaceae > Nicotiana > Nicotiana knightiana. Next base: position 55,243 of record ML388986.1, read on the forward strand.
ATAAAGGTTTCTGAGCCATAAACAAGTGTGAACGGAGTTTCTCCCGTGGCTATTTTTGAAGTCGTTCTGTATGCCCATAGTACCGCTGGTAACTCATCAGGCCAGTTTCGTTTGGCTTTATCCAGCCGCTTTTTTATATTGTTGATGATGACCTTATTTGTTGACTCATCTTCACCATTAGCCACAGGGTGGTAAGGCGTTGAGGTGATCCGCTTGATTTGCCAACTTTCGAAGAATTCTGTGATTTGCGAGCCTATGAATTATGGGCCATTATCACACACGATCTCCTGTGGTATTCCAAAGCGGCATATTATGTTTCGCCATAAGAAGCTTTTAACTTCCTTTTCTCGCACTTGTTTGAATGCTTCTGCCTCTACCCATTTTCTAAAATAGTCGGTTAGTACTAGTAAAACTGTACTTGTCCTTTAGCTGTGGGAAGAGGTCCTACTATGTCCATACCCCATTTCATGAAAGGCCATGGGGATATTATTGGATGTCATAATTCCGCTGGTCGATGCATGTTATTGGCAAACCTTTGGTATCTGTCACATTCAGATACAAAATTCTCGGCTTCCTCTTCCATCTTAGGCCAATAGTATCCGGCTCTGATTAGTGTTTTCACTAAGGATCTAGCCCTGAGTGATTTCCACAGTGTCCTTCGTGGAATTCTTTCATCACAAATTTCGTTTGGTTAGGTCCAAGGCATTTAGCTAGGGGTCCCCCGAACATCTTGCGATAAAGTAAGTTGCAAATAAGGCAGTACCGTACAGCTTTGTGGCGTAGTGCTTGAGCCGCTTTCCTATCTTCAGGCACAGTGCCATTCTGCAAAAATTTAAGAATTTTGTTTCTCCAGTCCCAGGTTAGGTTGTTGAAAGTTACCTCATTCCTGTCCTGGTCTATTATTGAATGAAATAATTGAACGAAAATTGTATTGTCTTTGTTCGTTACTTCCATGACTGGTGCGAGGTTAGATAATGCATTTGCCTCTGCATTTTCTTCTCTAGTTATTTGCACTACCTTCCATGTTTTGAATTGTCTCACGATATCCCGTGCTCTTTCAAGATACTATTGCATTCTAGTCTCTCGAGCAATGTAAGTCCACTGTATCTGATTTACTACCAGTTGGGAATTGTTGTTGATTACAACTTGCTCGATTGAGATCTCACGTGCAAGTTCAAGCCCTGCAATAACAACTTCGTACTCTACTTCATTATTAGTGATATGATAACACTTTATAGCTTGTCGTGTCTTTTCAACCGTGGGTGATATCAAGACTATGCCTAAGCCAGCGCCTTTTATATTTGAAGAAGTATCGGTGAACATGGTCCACAGACCTGGATTAACACCGTTAAAGAGTTGTAACTGTTTTTCTACTTCAGATACAATGCTATTACTAAAGTTAGCAACAAAATCAGCTAGTATTTGAGACTTAATTGCAGTCCTAGGCTGATAAATTATCTCATGCTCACTTAATTCTATGGCCCATTTGGCTAATCTTCCTGACAATTCTTGTTTATGCAGAATATTTCTTAAAGGATATGAGGTCACAACAGTGATTGGGTGGCATTAAAAATAGGGTCGTAATTTTCTAGATGCCATTATTAAAGCTAAAACCAACTTTTCCAGATGTGGATATCTAGTCTCAGCATCTAGCAAAGTTTTACTTACATAATAGATATGTGATTGTTTACGTTTTTCTTTTCTTACCAATACTGCACTTATATCAATTTTTGAGACAACCAGGTAGATGTACAATCTTTCCAATTCTTTTGGCTTTGAAAGCAGTGCTGGTTTCGATAGATAAATCTTCGGGTTCTTGAGGGCTTTCTGACATTCTTCAGTCCATTCGAATTGATTATGTTTTTTGAGAGCTGAGAAGAATTTAATTTTTTTTCCCGGAAGATCTAGAAATAAACCTCCCCAAAGATGCTATTCTTCCTGACAGTCTTTGAACCTCCTTTTTATTTGTTAAAACACCAGGTATTTCCTCTATGGCTTTAATTTGAGCGGGATTTACCTCTATTCCTCTGTTTGATACAAGGAAACCCAAAAATTTGCTTGATTGCACTCCAAAATCGCATTTCTCTGGATTCAACTTCATATTATACCTGCGTAAAATATCAAAAGCAGTAGATAGGTGCTGGAAATGGTCTTGTGCTTGTGTTGATTTTACCAACATGTCATCGATGTATACCTCCACCAATTTTCCCAGATGTTCTTGGAACATCTTAGTCACTAGCCTTTGATAAGTAGCTCCAGCGTTTTTTAGGCCAAAAGGAATGACTTTATAACAATAAGTTCCCCTATTCGTGATAAAGGAGGTTTTTTCCTCGTCTAAAGGATCCATTTTAATCTGATTATAACCAGAATATGCATCTAGAAAGCTTAATAGTTCATGACNGGGTACGTTACCTCTCATTTTGAACCAATCTTCAAGAGTTTCTGTACATCTTCGTCGATCACTTGGTTCTTGTATGATCCTTGCTTTCTTTTCTTCTGCTTAACAGGTACGAAGGATAGATCTTCATTTAGTTTATGAGTCATCACTTCTGGTGGGATGCCTGTCATATCTGAGTGGGACCACGCAAAACAGTCTGCATTAGCCTTTAAATAATCAATTAACTTACCTCTTCGAGTGGGGCTTAGCCTCGTGCCTATATACAGTTTCTGCTCACATTTTTGTTCAGATAACGGAACAACTTCGAGCTCCTCCGTAGTTGTTTTGATGTGCTCATCTTCCTCCGGTTCATGAATTATGTCCGGTCTGGAATCCGCATATGTGTGGTATAGTACACCTTCCGTGGTAACTTGACTCTTCTTCTCGTAAGTATTTTCTTTCGTGTCTGTTTCAGCAATAATATCTTCCGTAGCTATTTGGGCAGTAATTTTTTTCATGTTTGTTTGGGCGGTGTTACCTGTTTGGGAGATTTCCTTATCTCGTAATTCTTCCACCTCTATTTTCTTGTTGTAGTGTACCACAGAATTTATATTTTTTGCGGTCTGCTGATCTCCTTTGATTTGTTGAATCCCCCATTCAGAGGGAAATTTAATTACCTGATGCAACGTGGAGGGTATCGCTTTCATGTCGTGGATCCATGGCCTTCCAATGATCACGTTATAAGCCATGTGAGTATCGATGACTTGGAACCTAGCTCTTTTGATCACCCCCTCAGCATAAGTGTTAAGCTCAATTTCTCCTTTTGTTATAACCGTAGAGTTATCAAACCCGGATATGGCTCGTGCTTTTGGGATTACTTGATTCCCCAGTAGCATTTCTTCTATGACTCTTAGCAAAATGATATTGACTAAACTGTCTGGATCAATCAACACTTTTTTCACGTTAGTGTTATGAATAAGTAGAGATATTACCAGAGCATCGTTGTGCGGAAGCATTAATCCGCTGATATCTGCATCATCGAAGGTTATGTCGTCTTTTCCACGAGCACGTTTCCCGTGTGTAATTGTGAACTTTGTGGTTGTTTTGCAAATCACTCCGTTTACTTCTTCACCCTCGTGTATTACGTTAACGGTTTGTTTTGGAGAAGGAGCCTTTGGGGGCTCCTGCCTGTTCCTCATGTATGCATGTTTACCTTTATCACTAAACAATTCTGTTAAATAGCCATATTTTAACAAATTTTCTACTTCACCTTGTAAACATCTGCTATCCGCAGTTTTGTGCCCATGATCGTTGTGAAATTCACACAGTGATCTGGTTTTCTTCTATTTGGATTTGACCGCATCTATTTGGGCCACTTAACCTTGTCTCCCATGTTCTTCAATATTGAGACAAGTTCAGTAGTACTTACATTAAAGGTATGATCCCCAATTTGAGTACTACCTCTAGTTCGTTCATCTTGATCTCTTCTGGATCTAGACGAGGATGAGATTACATTTCTTCCTTATAGTCTATAGTCCGACCTAGTGTTTTCGAACCTGGGGCGGATATCGCATCCCGAGGGTCCTAAGTAAGGATCGTACCTGTTTTTACCTGATCTTCTATCTGATTCAGGACACCTGGATCTGGAATGATCTTCATCTCTCGAACGAGCAATGATATCTTCTTCGATTATGAGTTTAGTGTTGTACATGTTATATACATCGTTCCATGTTGTGGCGGGGAATTCTCTTAGATTCTCCTTAAGTCGCCTAGTGGCTTCTGAGCTTTAATCGTTTAAGTTGCTTGCAAATGCCATGGCTGCCCAATTATCAGGCACCCTGGGTAACTGCATTCTTTCTCGTTGAAACCTATCTACAAACTCTCGGAGTAGTTTCGTGTCTCCTTATTTTATTTTGAATATGTCTTCCATTCTCTTCTCAACATTTTGTGCACCAGAGTGTGCTTTTATAAACAAATTTGCAAGCTCGGCAAAAGAGTCAATAGAATTTTCAGGGAGAAGAGAATACTAAGTTAGAGCCCCTTTGGTAAGTGTTTCCCCAAATTTTTTGACAAGGACTGATTCAATCTCTTGTTTCGTTAAGTCGTTGCCTTTTACCCCAGTAGTGAAAGCAGTCACATGGTCGCGTGGGTCAGTTGTTCCATCATATTTGGGAACGTCAGGCATTTTAAACTTCTTGGGTATAGGCAAAGGTGCAACACTTGGCTTCCACGGTTGTTGAGAATATCTATCAACATTGATGCCTTTGATGACAGGTGGTACACCAGGAATTTGTTCGATGCGATCGTTCTGCTCCTTCATCTGTTTCTGCATGGTTAGCAGTAAATTTTGTAATTCTGAGTTATTAGATATACCTGGTCTCGTTTCGAGAGATTCATTAGGAGTATCTCCTCTTCCTGAGTTTGCCAACCCAGATTGAGGATTTTCCATGGTGATGGTGTTATTGGGGGGTGGTGTTAGAGGTGTAGGCAACGCTGCTGGTAATCCTCTCGCAAATTCTTGCAAATCTTGGCTCACATACTCTGTAATCATTTGCTTTACATGATCTTGTTCCACAGTTTGATCATTATTACCATGGTTGTTATTGGATCTTTCTGAGGATTGTTCCCTCGAACCGCGTGGGGTTCCTGAAGGTGATGGAACTGGGGTTCCACATCTTTGCTGGTTGTTGTCGTTGGGGTTTGACATAATTCAAAGGATATCACTTGGAAAGTAAATAAAGATTATCAGATTTCCGGTAACGGAACCAATTTGTTTAACCAAAGAATTAGACCCTTTGACTAGAGCTTATTTTTAAGATGAATACGGGTTACTGATAATCAATATAATGGGAATAATGAATAATAGATAATATTAAAGAAATAAAAGATCGAAGTTGATTGTATTCGAGAATCAGATGCTTTTACAAGTTGTCTTCCCCTCCCTTATATAGGAGATTATTATAACGTACGACTCCTACTATGGTTACTCATTAATGACTATTTATGACATTAATGAGGCGTTACAAAGGATAATGGTAATAGGTTTCAGTTAGATAACGTTCGAGTAATCAATTGTGGGTCCTTGAATTTGCCCGTAGCTTTGTCTAGATTCATTCTGACCGTGTCTCTCTCCCGTTTTGATCAAGTTGAATTTCTCGTGGCTGATAAGTTCGTGGGTTTACTGAACCGTGCCTTTTTGTACCGTACCTCTTCAAAGAGTTACGTCCAGCTGTCATGTTTTCCTGTGTCCACGTGACTGGCTGAGTTTTCAAAATCTGGCTTACGTGTGAAACTCGTTTTTACCAATACACATTTGTGTTTGGGTTAAATGATACTGGCTCACTTCCTTCTTTCATTGCATTATGACCCCTACTTCTCACTGAAGAAGCTCACATTAATTCAAATGCTTCTGAAGAGTCAAATGCTCAAACTGCATTGCTTGTGTCAACTCAAGCGAAGACCACTTCTAATTCATCATCTTCCTTCAATGGAAATCAGCCTACAAAAGGACACTTCCATGGACAAGGTCGTGGCAAAAATAACAAGGGACAATATGGTAGGGGTCGAGGATACCAATATTCTTCATGGTTTGGTTTCCAACATCAATCTCGACCTCCTTCCCCTGCTACTGGTATTTTGGGTAGACCACCTTTCGCTCCTACTAAACAATATCAAATTTGTTTTCATTATAATCACACTGCGTTGGAGTGCAGAACATGTTCAACCATTCCTTTATGTCTAACAATATTCTTAAACCATTTGCTGCAATGAATTTGGAGGAGGTTCAACCCACAGTTTGGTACCCAGACTCTGGTGCATATGCGCACATGACAAATGATCCTTCTACTCTTACTTCTCACACTCCCTATTCTGGTCCTTCTCAAGTCATGGTTGGAGATGGTACTCTTCTTCTCAATTAAATCTACTGGCTCAGCTATCCTTCTAACAACTTCCAAGACTCTTCTCTTAAAGAAAGTTTTATATGTTTCGTCCCTAGCTAAAAATTTACTTTCTATTCTACGCTTATGTGTTGATAATAATTGTCTTATTGAATTTACTAACTCTAGTTTTTTTGTCAAGGACATGAATACCAGAACATCGTTGCTCCACTGTAACAATTCTGGGTCTCTTTATCCTCTATGTGTCGCTCCATCTGCCTCCTCCATCTTTGGTCTCTTTGCTAAAGTCTTGCATGTTTCCCTTTGGCACCAACGTTTGGGACATCCTGGTCGAGAGTCTCTTAGTTCGTTAGTTTCTAGAAATTTAATTCGTAGTACTTCTTTTATCAACAATAATTCTTGTAATGTTTGCCATTTAGGCAAACAAACTAGAATGTCTTGGGTCTACTTGATGTATGGGATGCTCCTACTGTCTCAAATTCGGGATATGGTTATTATATTTTGTTTCTCGATGATTACACTAAATTCTCTTGGGTCTACTTGATGCGCGAAAAATCTGAATCCTTTGACAAATTCAAAGAATTTTATGCAATGGTTAAAAACGTTTTCCACACCTCTATTTCTTATTTCCAGTCCGATGGAGTTGGGCCGTACATTAACAAAAATTTTAGTTCATTCTTTAAACAAAATGGCATAGGCTATCGTTTTTCTTGTCCTTGCACTTCTGCTCAAATGGTAGGGTCGAGCGAAATCATCGACATATTGTGAATGCCTACAATGTCTTATTTTTCAAGCATCTATGTCTTTTAAATTTTGGGTTGATGCTTGTTTATATGATGTCTTCCTTATTAATGTTACTCCCCTTCCAGTGTTGCGTTTTAAATCTCTGTTTGAACTACTCTACGGTCATGTGTCGAGTTATAATTTAATTCGTGTATTTGGGTGCCTATGTTATCCCTTTGTGGCATTTAATCATTATTCTAAGTTTCAACCTCGATCAAAACCTTGCTTATTTCTTGGTTCGTCGGATAAACACAAAGGATTTAAATGTTTGGATCATTGCTCAAATAGGATTATAATCTCTCGGCATGTCTGTTTTGTTGAGGAATCATTCCCGTTTCAGACTCTATTTTATACTCCTACTCCAAGTACCTCACCTAATTCTAAATACCCCGTCTATATCACACGTTTGGTGGAATTTCCCCTCCTTCTGTTTTGCAACAACACATTTCAAATAGGAAAAATCTTCTGCTTCCTCCAACTTTGCAGAGTCCTATGTTAAATGGAAACAACCATCCTATTTCACCTAATTTGCAGTACCACATTTCAAATAGGAGTCTTCAAACTCCTTCAAGTCACGAGAATATTTCCAGCCTTTCTCCTTCTTCACCAGGCACTCCTTCTCCTTCCCATTCTCAATCACTTTTGGATCACGTAACTTCTATTGACCAACCTATTGTATCCACTTCGAGTTGCTCCTCTCTCTCTCCTATTGCACGTGATTCTTCATCTCATGCACACTATACGCCAACTCTTTCTTCACCAGGCAATCTTTAAGTATCTCGCACATAATCAATAATTGTACAACCTCAAACTAATCATATGACTACTCACTCTAAAACAGGGTCTCCAAGCCACGCATTCTTCCTTCCTTGATGGCATCTACATGTCCCATTTTATCCGAACCATCCTCCTTTGATCAAGCTTCTAAAGATACTCGTTGGATGCAAGCAATGAGTTCTGAATTCGATGCTCTCATCCAATATAAAACTTGGACTTTGGTGCCTCCTCCTCCTAATGCAAATATTGTTGGCAACAAATGGGTGTTTCGAATCAAAGTTTGTGCAAATGGCTCTGTTGAAAGATCTAAAGCTCGTCTAGTGGCTCAAGGTTTTTTGCAGCAGCCTGGGGTGGATTATATTGAAACTTTTTCTCCTGTATTCAAGCCTAGCACAGTGCGTCTGGTCTTATCCTTGGCTCTTCAGCGAAATTGGTTCATGCACCAACTCGATGTGTCAAATGCATTCCTTCATCGTGAGTTATATGAGACTGTTTATATGCGTCAACCTAAGGGGTTTGAGCATCCAGATTATCCCCATTATGTTTGCAAGTTGCAACGTGCTCTATGTGGTCTTAAACAATCTCTGAGGGCTTGGTTCCATCGTCTTGCTCGTTTTCTTCTGATCTCGATTTTAAGCAATGTGTTTCGGACCAAAGCATGTTTATTATTCATTCCGGGGGTGATTGCATTGTTCTTTTAATTTATGTGGATGATATAGATGTTTTTGGTTCTTCAAAGTCCTTAATATCACAATTTATCTCTTCCATGAGTACAAAATTCTCAATGAAGGACTTGGGACAACTTCACTACTTTCTTGGCATTGAGTTAAAACATAACTCTTTAGGACTTCTCTTACTGCAACGTCGCTACATTATTTCAATTTTGCATCGCTTTAAATTGGATAAGTGTAAACCAGTGCTTACTCCGCTTTATAGTAAGCTTGATAGGAATTCCACCTCTTCCCTTTTGCTTGAAGATCCTTCTATCTATCATCATATGGTTGGAAGTCTACAATACTTGTCCTTTACTAGGCCAGATATTCAATTTGTTGTCAACCTTGATTCTCAATTCCTTCACCAGCCGAGACAATTGGATTTTCAGGCGGTAAAACAGATTTTTCAGTATCTTAGTGGCACCATCGATTGGGGCTTACAGTTGTACAAAAATTCTCCCTTGGCATTTACTGTTTTCTCTGAATCGGATTGGGCTGGAGCCACTAGGCGACCTACAACTGGATTCTGCATTTTTCTTGGCTCCAATCTCATCTCCTAGTCTTCTAAGAAGCAACCTATTGTTGCACGCTTAAGTACTGAAGCTGAATATCGAGCTCTTGTTGTAGCAACTGCTGAAGCTACTTGGCTCCAATATATTCTTCGTGATCTTGGCATTTTTCTTACTTCTCCAGTCTCCGCCAAATGTGACAATATTGAATCCATTCATCTAGCTCACAATCCAGTTTTTCATTCCCGTTCCAAACATGTTGTATTGTATTATCATTTTGTTCGTGAAAAGATTAGCCATGGTGATCTGGTGGTCTCTCATATTCATACCTCTGAACAACTTGCAGATTTATTCACCAAAGTATTGCCCTCTACCCGTTTTCGAGAGCTAACAGCCAGTCTTCACGTTCATTCTTCCCGTTCAGATTGAGGGATGGTGTAGCGTTATCTTTTAGTCTATTAGTTGTATTAGGACTCTATTTGATTTATTCTTGTAATTATCCCTTTTTATATATTGTTGTAACTTTATCTTGTAAATATAAGTCTGGAAAGGTTTTGTTTATTTTACTAATATCAACATTGATAAGTTATGTGTCATTTGTTTTGATGATTTGACAAACTTCATGAGAGAACCAGATAAGGAACCTAATACAATTAATTCCATTGCATTCAGAGTAACTAGTCAGATGTCTGGTTCAATTCTCAATGAAATAAGATAAGGGAACATCAGAGGGAAAATATATGGATCAGTTTCCCTGGTAGTCGTACAGTAAACTCTACAAATGTAAAAGTTGCTACACTGTACCTTTTGGCAGGCTGCTGCACTGTACCGTCTGCAGCAACACATCAACACAACTGTAGCTTGCTAAGACCAAACTAAATGACACTTTATTGCATCATCCTTCATGACATCACACACACATATTATCAACACGAGGCAAGGGATTTCATCTCTCGAACACTTGCAAATCAAAAGACAATATTCTCTCAAGTGCTAGCCACCACCTCTCTCAAGAACAAAGATGCTGCAACCTCAAGGACCATATCCAAATATTGAAGATATCTTAAGTCCTTAGGTTTGTTGAATCTTTGTTATTTTATTCTTCATTTGTAATCCTACACTAATTTCAAGAAGTGTCTTTGTAGGACAGATTTAAACCATTGTTTGGTTTAGTTTCTTGACTAGAGTTAGTCAAGGTTTGTTGCTTTGTGATAGAGTTATTGCAAACGGCTTACAATAGAGCTATTGTAAGGGGTGAGGGATTAAGAGTTTAATTCCTATATTGCAATAGGTTGTAATCTGAAGTTTGCTCAGTTTAGTGGAGTTGAAATACTAGGGTAGGTAGTGATTTTTAATCCCTTGAGAAAGGAGTTTTCCACGTAAAAATCGCGTATTCTTTACTTATTGCCGATTTACTGTGGGAACAAATAGAGAACCTGGTTCCATATATTGTTTGGTTTTACAGTCTAATGCTTATTGTGGGAACTGATAGAGAATCTGGTTCTTTATATAGTTTGGTGGACCCTTAATTTCTATCAAACATCTTTTGCTACTTCATATTTTGCGGGCACGTTTGCATGCACCAGTTTTTAGTGTTGCATCGAGAATTTTTTTGTTGCCTCAAACATTTTTTATTATATAATTTTTAATACAATTGGTTAGTAGATCATTATGAGAAATTGAGAATTATGTTAATATATAATATTACATAAAGTAGCTTTATCTTTACAATCTGAAAATACATACTTAGTTGAATATTTTAGAGTTTGCAGGCTTGTGTCAAATTGTTATTCTCTATCTTTTTGTGAATTCATCTAAGTACTTGAAAAATAATTATTTATTGCTTGACAAGTTGGTTTTGAAGACATGCTCCGATCATATTACTAAGAAATTTGGACCCTGCAAATGGCTTATGTAGTGGTACAAGAATGATATGTAGAGGCTTTGACAACAACATTATCCCTGCAAAAATAATGACGAGCGAAAATGCTTCCAAACATATGTTTATTTTCAGAATTCAACTTTCGCTTCTAGAAAGGGGAATATCTATGTCAACAATAAAGGTTTTGGTCATGACAGAGCAGCCGAAGTGAAAAAAGAAACATATATCAAAGAACATCGTCTATAAAGAGATATCATGTAAGATTCATCACCGTAATATAACATATCTCATAGAAACAAAGTTGAAGTGACAAAACTATAAAACATGTCCCAAGGTAGCGATATTATGTGTTTATAGTGAATATTCACTGTACATATTGTTATTCTTATATGATTTATGATATTTGGATAATAAATATTGTTAACGACAATTTCATTATTAGATGTCAACTAGTTATATGAAACAAGTATTATATTGAGGAAACTGTGTATGTATGTTCTCTTTTAGCACATTCATGCACTCGCGTGTATATGTATATGTGTGTGTATTCTCTAAGAAAAAACTCCAATTAAGTATGGTTTGATTTGTTGTTCTGGTATAGTAATTGTATGATGATATTTTGTTATTCTTCAAGCAATATTTTTATTTTATTTATGAAACTATACATATTATATATGAAATTTACGTATATTACAACTATATAGTTATATTTATTTTTACAGATTCTGAATTGTTTCGCTGAATGCATCGACAATACCGTCATATTTTAGGTGTCTTCCTTTTACCAGTAACAAGTGACGTACATTCTTTCTGCCGCACATCAGCATTGTTTGACATATGACATCATGAGGGTAAGCATCAGTCTGACTAATGGTTCCAGCAACATCACCACATCCAAGCTTCGTTATAACACTCAATTCAATGTTTACACGCTGAATACAATTACTGCTTTAGCATAATAACTTTTTTTTGCATCGTCAATTGCTATTAGACTTAATTTATTCTTATTCAATTTAATATACACTATATTAGGCAGTTTACCATTTAAATGATTGTTGCATAATCAATTACTCTTATACTTAATTTATTTTTATTTTGCCTAATTAAAATATACTTTTTTGTGCATAATGCATATTACACGTGCAGCACACGTAATAATCATTATTGAAAATATGAACCTTAAAAAGAATCAACAAAAAAATAATTCATAACGTATATATTACTTCGATGACTTTGGCTTAATTAATAAAGTATATTATATATGAATTCTAATTATTCTTCTTTCAGTTATCTAACAAAAATTTTATATTTTCATAAAAAGAAACGAAAGAATAAACATAAGAGGAAAAATAAAGAAACACAACATCAGTAATACTTTTCTTTTTATATAAAGTATTTTTTATTTTTTGCCTAAATCTAATAAAAAAGGTGTTTTCGACAAAATTAAGAGGTAGTCACGTGCATTTTAAAATTCAACGAGATTTATAGTTTTGAATGATTTCAAAATTGTTGTATTTTTTATTAATTCTACCTGATGTTTAAAAGTCTGAAATCTACTTATTTTTTTACAATTTCAAGATGAATAATTTATTCTTGAGAGAATAAGGACGAGACAAATTAAAATATATTCGAAGTATGTTTTAATTAATTATTGTTGTTTCTTTTCATCTTCTATTATTATTGAATATTAATTTATTATTTTGAGTTTTTCTTTCTACACTGAATTTTATTTAATCATTTTGAATTTTTTTTATTCCTTCACGTAAAGTTCTTCAACCATTAACGCTCTATCAGATGGACTATTTCTTTTATTTACTATTTACAATTGTTCGTTATTGTTAAGTTCTTTTTATTTCTTAGGAAACTTTTTTTCTTTTCAAATTGATCAATTCCGATCATTCGACTGAGTAAGACTAAGAAAATAAAATAATAGTATTTGCTAGATGTAGATAATAAATTGCGTCAAGAAAATAAAATAGACCGAAAAGTATCGTAACAATCGTAGTTTTTGATTTCAAATAATAGGAGTGTACAATCTCTATGAATCCTCTGATTCTTCTTTCCAACAGTAAATTAAAGACCTCTAGGCTTAATCTTGAATTTTATTTTATTTAAATCCAAGTGACTGAAGCTTGATCTTGATCTTGACGTACTTTTAATCCAAGGGCTTGTAGCTTGTTCTTGAATCTTCGTCTTGATCTTTTAAATCCATAGAACACTTGAATGCTTGTAGCTTTTAGAGAAATCCGCAGCGTTTGATCCACGAGCTCCCTCTTGCTTCCTGTTATAACTTTTGGTCCTTTTTCTGAGTTATGAAGACCCCTATTTATAGTTGTGGGAGGGAGGAGTTGTGATAGGAACAAACTCTTTCCGACCAATCAAATTGGAGTGTGACATGGCCACATTTGATTGGCCAAAACATGTCACTTGCACACTTGGCGCGGTTTCATTAGTCTTTTAATGTAACTTGGCATGCCTTGTCATTTTGATATGTGGCATGGTCCTATTGGCTCTTCCATTTGACGTGGCGTGCCACATCATTTGACACGTGTCATCAAACAGGGCTTCTAGGAAGATGTCATCTTGGGCTTAATGAAGTGGGCTTATCACTTTAGCCCAATGAACTTGGACTAATATATTAGGTCCATCAATATTTGATTTGTAATGACCCGGCCGGTCGTTTTGTGTTTTAGGACCCCGTGCCCCTGAATGAGACTCCCCGTAGTTGCTTTTACTGATTCATGACTTGCGGGGACGGGTAGTTCGAGGTTTAGAGTAGTACAAGAACACTTAGTTCCTTAAGGTTGGCCTTAAAAGCCAAGTTTGACTTCAGACAACATTTTCAGTAAACGATCTCGGAATCGAGATCCGAAGATTTTAGTAGGTTTGTATGATGATTTCGGACTTGGGCGTGTGTTCAGAACGGGTTTTGGATGACCCGGGAGCGTTTCAGCGCCAAATAGTGAAGTAAGAATGTCTTTAAGTTCAAATTGAGGTTTAGAAAGTGTTTTGTGTTATCGAGGTCCGAACGGAATTCCGAGACCAGGAATAGTTTCATTATGTCAATTATGACTTGCTCGCAAAATTTGGTGTCATTACGAGTAGTATAGGTATGGTTCGACATGTTGAAAGCAAATTCAGAAACTTGAAGTTCTTAAGTTTGATCCAATAGGTTTTGAGGTGTGATTTTTAGATTTAGCGTTGTTTTGGGAGTTCCGAAGACTTGAGCGAGTCCATATTATGTCTCGGGTGGGCCCAGATGCCATTCGGGCATCGAGCGAGGCAAAAATCAGCCAAAAATGACTGTTGGTTCACCAGGTCTGGTGTGACCGCACCTGCGGAGGTCTAGTCGCAGGTGCGAGACCGCTCCTGCGGTCCCAGTCTCGCAGGTGCGAATCCTGAGGGAGTTGCCAATTTTTGCAGGTGCGGGCCCCTTTCCGCAGAAGCGGAGCCGCATGTGCGAAACCATGCCCCCTTCCCCTTATCCGCAGGTGCGAGAAATTCCTCGCAGATGCGAGACCGCAGGTGTAGTCCTCGAGTCGCAGGTGTGAAAAGCATGTAGGTAGTGCACTTCATTTTAAACATGGACTTAGCCATTTTTTACCATTTTTCTTCATTCTTGGGCGATTTTGAGGGAATGCAAGAAGGGTATTCGACCTAGCTACTGAGAAGTAAGTAATTTCTACTATAAATTTAGCTTATTACTTGAACTGTTAGGTAGATTAACACTACAATTAGTAGAAAACATGAGTTAGAGCAAAAAAACTTAGGTTCTTGACAAAAATGGGAAATGACCAAGAAAGTCGTTGAGGAATCAAACAAAAACTATATAATATTGATCCTTAGGCCACGGGTGATATTTTCCTTCAAAAAATTTCGAAATCTGAGCATGTGGGTCCGATGATGTATTTTGGGATTTTGCAATTTAGGTTGAAACAATCATTTAAATGGAGAAATTTCATACTTTTGAGTATAGATTGATTGATTTATGCAATATTTGACTAGTTTCGAGTCCTTGGGCAACGAATTTGGAGTTTTGGGTGCATTCTTGTCCCGGGAAGTAGACTTGACGCGAGGTAAGTCTCCTTTCTAACCTTGTAAGAGGGAATTTTCCCCGTAGGTGAATTAAATGTTAATGTGTCATTGTTGTGGAGGAATACGTACGTGCGAGGTGACGAGAGCCCGTGCGTAGTGTTTATTGTTCTTATGTCCGGGTGGTTAGGCCTACACCATGTGAATTCCATTAAATTGAGTTGTATGCTTTGTAACTTCATTGTATGCAACTTTATTTTTAAGAAAACCAAGAATTTGATGCTTTGAAGGAATTATTATTTGAAAAGAATTGAAAGAAAAATGTTGTATTTGCATGCGACCGCTTCGTAATTTATATTCCGCGAGTGGAGTGATTCTTCCCCTACTCTCATGGGAGCAGGCTGTACACCACGGCGGGTATTGATATATGCATCTATGGTTCGCGTCGTTCGACCCTTCGGCAGTGCACAATTATTATTATTATGTTGGCCCAGGCCGGATGTCCTTATTCCACTATGCGCATTCTATTTGCCTGATATTGTTTGTGACTCTTGAGTTGTGAATTGTCCTGGAAGATCGAACTGAAAACTTGTAAATTGATGCTTCATTTCATATTCGGATTTTATTACGGTTCAATATTTATTTTCTTAATATCCGTGCTTACTTGTTGTCCTCTTTTAAATTATCACTTAAATGCTCTGTTTGGACCCTAGTAAGTGTCAAGTCGACCTCCCGTCGCTACTTCTTCGAGATTAGGTGGGATACTTACTAGGTACATATTGTTTATGTACTCATGCTATGCTTTGTACTTAATTGTAAAGGTTCTGAGGCAAGTGCATCTGGTTTCCAGTCCGGAGCTCGTCCCTGAGTTTTTACTGGTCGAGGCTTCACAGTGAGCTGCTTTTCTTGGCGATTTCCAGCAGCACTCTGGAGCTATTCTTTTGTTATTTCTGTCTATTCTTACTCAGACAGTAGGACATACTTTCATTCTTTTGATATTATTCTACTAGATGCCTGTAGACTTGCGACACTAGTTCATGGCACACACACGCTAGTAGACTTTATTTTGGGATGTAATCATAAATTATGACTTCATGATTATTTATTTTGCGTAAAATTTGCCTAAGTTATCCGTTTCTACTTAAATGTCTCAAACTAAGTTAAGCAAGGGTTGAAAAATGTTTTGGTAAACTACCTGAAATCACTAGTAAATTAAGGTTGGCTTGCCTGATGGTGGCGTTGGGCGCCATCGTCACCTGGGTTAGGATTTGGATCGTGACGACATGGTATCATAGCTCTAGGTTCACGTAGGTCTCACAAGTTACGGGCAAACCCAATAGAGTCTTGTGGATCGGTACGGAAACGTCTGTATTTATCTTTGAGTGGCTATAGGGTGTTAGGAAATCTCTCATTATTCACCTTCTATCGTGCATTTGATGGTATACGAAAAAAAATATCACTCTTCTATTCTCTCACAGATGGTGAGGACGCGAGCAACTGATGTTCCAGACCCGGGAGGGGCCGCTACCCCCGTCATCTAAGGCCGTGGCAGAGGTCGGGGGAGGGCACCGGCTCGAGGTAGAGGACGAGGGCGTCCCAGGACTGTACCAGTCTCACCCCCAGCAGATCCACTAGAGGATCCCATGACTGAGGAGCAAGGATAGGTGCAGAGATTTGTAGCTGGGTTACATCCAGGTATTAGGGCCAACATGGCCCTAGAGGTGAAGAAAGGGACTCCTTATCAGCTTGTGGTGGAGATTGCTCGTAGGATCGAGGGTTATCAGTCGAGGAGCAGAGAGAAGGTTCAGCAGGATAAGAGGGCTAGATTTTTCGGGAATTTCAGAGGTGCTCTAGCTAGGGGCAGAGGTCAGTTTGGCAGGGGCCAGCCCAGTAGGCCCCCATATTCAGCACCACCACCACCTCCACGAGGTGTCCCAGCGAGGCCTTATTTCAGCGCCATGCCAGAGAGTTCTTATCGCCCGCCAGTTATTCAGGGTTCCTCCGGCGGGTATTCTGGTCATCAGGGGTCTACCAGTCCTTATTTCAGTGTTATGCCATAGAGTTCCTATCGTCCTCTCGCTATTCAGGGTTCTTCTTCAGGGTAGCAGGCCATGGTTCCAGGAGGTTGTTATGAGTGTGAGGATCTAGGTCACATGAAGAGGCATTATCCAGACTTCGGAGCAAGGCAATGCAGCAGGGTCACCAGTCCATGAGGTCAGCACCAGCGGTTTGGCCACCCAGAGGTGGAGGATAGACTGGTAGAGGTCGTCCCAGAGCTGGAGGCCACGCAGGGGGGCCCAGTCAGCTCCTGTTTATTCCGGTGGAGGTCAGTCATCCGGTGCTCCAGCCATATTCTATGTTATTCCGGCCATATCAGATGCAGTGGCCTAAGCTGCCGTGATCACAAGTATTATTTCGGTATGCGGTAGAGATGTGTCGGTATTATTCGATCCAGGGCCCACTGATTCATATGTATCAGCCTTATTTGCTCATTCCCTGGATATTCTTCGTGGGTCCTTGGGTACTCCTATTTATGTATCCATTCTTGTGGGCGATTCTGTGGTTGTGGACCAGATTTATCTGTCCTGTGTAGTTACATTTTGTGGGTTCGAGACCAGAACAGACCTCCTGTTGCTTGATATGGTTGATTTTGAGGTTATCCTAGGCATGGATTGGTTGTCTCCCTATCATGCCATTTTAGATTGCCATGCCAAGACTGTTACTCTAGCCATGCCCGATTTGGCGAGATTGGAGTTGAGGGGTTCCTCAATTAGTGCCGCCAGTCGGGTTATTTCCTTCCTGAAGGCTCGACACATGGTCGATAAAAGTTGTTTAGATTATCTTGCTTACGTGTGGGACACCATCGTCGAGTCTTCGACGATTGATCCAGTGTCAATAGTTCGAGAATTTGATGGTGTATTCCCTTCAGACCTTCCAGGCATGCCACCGGATCGTGACATTGATTTCTGCATTGACTTAGCTCTGGGCACCCATCCCATATCTATTCCCCCTTATCACATGGATCTGAAGGAATTGAAAGAACAACTCGAGGAGTTATTGGCTAAAGGGTTTATCAGACCGAGCGTATCTCTTTGGGGTGCCCCAATTCTATTTGTGAAGAAGAAGGATGGGACATGCGGATGTATTGACTACCGCCAGTTGAACAAGGTCACTATCAAGAACAAGCACCCGTTACCGCGTATCGATGATTTGTTTGACCAGTTGCAGGGTGCGCGGGTGTTTTCTAAGATTGACTTGAGATCGGGGTACCATCAGCTGAAGATACAGGACTCGGATGTTCCGAAAACTGCCTTCCGTACGAGATATGGTCACTATGAGTTCCTGGTGATGTTTTTTGGCTTGACTAATGCCCCAACAACATTTATGGACTTGATGAACAGGGTGTTCAGGACTTATATTGATTCTTTTGTCGTCGTCTTCATTGACGACATTCTGATTTACTCACGTAGCCTGGGGGAGCACGAGCAGCATTTGAGGGTGGTGCTCCAGACTTTGCGGGAACATAAGATGTATGCTAAGTTCTCCAAGTGTGAGTTTTGGTTGGATTCTGTGACATTCTTGGGGCATGCGGTATCCGGAGAGGGTATCAAGGTTGATCCTAAGAATATTGAGGCAGTTCAGAGTTGGCTACGCCCTATTTCAACTACAGAGATCAGGAGTTTCTTGGGTCTAGCAGGTTATTATCGCCGATTTGTGGAGGGCTTTTCCTCCATTGCAACCCCTCTAACTAGGTTGACCCAGAAGAATTCCCCATTTCGATGGTCCGACGAGTGCGAGGCGAGCTTTCAGAAGCTCAAGACAGCATTGACCTCAGCACCAGTTTTAGTGTTGCCTTCCGGTTCTAGGATGTATACGATTTATTGTGACGCTTCACGCGTTGGTTTGGGTTGTGTGTTTGCATGAGGGGATAATTATTACATATGCTTCGCGGTAGCTGAAAGTTCATGAGAAGAATTACCCTGTGCACGATCTGGAGTTGGCGGAGATTGTTCATGCTCTCAATATTTGGAGGCATTACTTGTATGGTGTGCCTTGTGAGGTTTATACAGACCACCGCAGTTTGCAGCACTTGTTCAGGCAGAGGGATCTTAATTTGAGGCAACTCAGGTGGCTTGAGCTACTGAAGGATTATGACATCACCATTCTTTATCATCCGGGCAAAGCGAACGTGGTAGCAGATGCCTTAAGCAGGAAAGCGGAGAGTATTGGTAGTTTGGCTTTCATTTCAGCAGAGGAGAGACCTCTAGCTTTGGACATTCAGTCCTTGGCTAATCGCCTGGTGAGGTTGGACCTTTCCGAGCCCAGTCGGGTTCTTGCATGTCTGATGACTCAGTCTTCATTATTGGGGGAAATCAATACTCGGCAGTACGATGATCCGCACTTGGTGGCTCTCTGGGAGACAGTGGTACAGGGTGGTTCCAAGGAGGTTTCTGTTGGCAAGGATGGTTTTCTGAGACTTCAGAGTCACTTATGTGTCCCTAATATTGATGGCCTGAGGGGGAGGATTCTAGAGGAGGCTCACGGTTCACGGTAATCTATACATCCTGGTGCTACGAAGATGTATCGTGATCTGTGGCAGCACTACTGGCGGAGACAGATGAAGAAAGACATAGTGGAGTATGTGGCTAGATGTCTAAATTTCTAGCAGGTTAAATATGAGCACCAGAGGCCAGGAGGCCTACTCCAGCAGACGCCTATACCTAAGTGGAAATGGGAGCGCATCACTATGGACTTCGTAGTCGGGTTGCCTCGGACTTTGTGGAAGGTTGATGCGGTTTGGGACATTGTGGACAGGTTGACCAAGTCGGCACATTTTATTCCAGTAGCTACCATTTACACTTCTGAGCGGTTGGCCCAGATCTACATTCGGGAGATAGTTCGGTTGCATGGTATGCCTATGTCCATTATATCATAGCGAGGTCCTCAGTTCACCTCGCACTTCTGGAGAGCCGTACAGAGTGAGTTGGGCACCCGGGTAGAGCTCAACACATTATTTCACCCTCAGACCGACGGGCAGCCGGAGCAGACAGTTCAAATATTGGAGGACATGCTCAAAACATGTGTGATAGACTTTGGAGGGCAGTGGGACCAGTTCTTTCCTTTGGTCGAGTTTGCTTATAATAACAGTTATCAGTCCAGCATTATGATGGCTCCATTTGAGGCCTTGTATGGTCGGCGATGTCGATCTCCCATCGGGTGGTTCGATCCTGGCAAGGCTAAGATATACGGCACCGATCTGGTGAAAGATGATTTGGAGAAGGTGAAGATTCAGGAGAGACTTCGCACAGCACAGTTCAGACATAAGAGTTACGCGGATCAGAAGGCGCGTGATGTATCATTTATTGAGGGCGAGAAGGTTCTGTTGAAGGTCTCGCCGATGAAGGGTATTATGAGGTTTGGGAAGAAGGGAAAGCTGAGCCCGAGTTTTATAGGCCCATTTGAGGTGTTGAAATGAGTTGGGGAGGTTGCTTATGAGCTTGCTTTACCTCCCAGTTTATCAGGGGTTCATCCGGTCTTTCATGTGTCCATGCTCCGGAGGTATCACGCCGACCTCTCTCACGTGGTTGATTACAGTACCATTCAGCTACATGAGAGATTGGGTTACGATGAGGATCCAGTTGCTATCATTGACAGGCAGGATCATGAGTTGAGTTCCAAGAGGGTTTCAGCCGTAAAGGTCCAGTGGAGGGGCCAACCAGTCGAGGAGGCGACTTGGGAGTCAGAGGAGGACATACGGAGCAGATATCCACACTTATTCAGCACTCCAGGTATGATTCTAGACCCGTTCGAGGACGAACGTTTGTTTAAGAGGTGGAAAATGTAACGACTCGATCGGTCAATTTGTGTTTTAGGACCCCGAGCCCCTGAATGAGACTTCCCGTAGTTGCTTTTACTAATTAATGACTTGCGGGGACGGGTAGTTCGAGGTTTGGAAGAGTTTGGAGTAGTATAGGAACACTTAGTTGGCCTTAAAGGCCAAGTTTGACTTCAGTCAACATTTTTAATAAACGACCCCGGAATCGAGATCCGAAGATTTCAGTAGGTCCGTATGATGATTTCGGACTTGGGCGTGTGTTCGGAACGAGTTTTGGATGACTCGGGAGCGTTTCGGCGCCAAATAGTGAAGTAAGAATGTCTTTAAGTTCAAATTAAGGTTTAGAATGTGTTTTTATGTTATCGAGGTCCAAACGAAATTTCGAGACCTGGAATAGTTCCGTTTATGTCAATTATGACTTGCTCGTAAAATTTGGTGTCATTCCAAGTAGTATAGGTATGGTTCGGCATGTTGAAAGCGAATTCGGAAACTTGTAGTTCTTAAGTTTGATCCAATAGGTTTTGAGGTGTGATATTTAGATTTAGCGTTGTTTCGGGCGTTCCAAAGGCTCGAGCGAGTCCGTATTATGATTTAGAATTTGTTGGTATATTTGGACGGGGTCTCGGGTGCCCAGATGCCATTCGGGCATCGAGCGAGGCAAAAACCAGCCAAAAATGACAGTTGGTGCACCAGGTATGGTGCGACCGCACCTGCGGAGGTCCAGTCGCAGGTGCGAGACTGCTCCTGCGGTCCCAGACTCGCAGATGTGAATCCTGAGGGAGTTGCCAATTTTCGCAGGTGGGGTCCCCTTTCCGCAGAAGCGGAGCCGCAGATGCGGACTTCCCACCGCAGGTGCGAAACGAGGCCCCCTTCCCCTTATTCGCAGGTGCGAGAAATTCCTCGCAGATGCGAGACCACAGGTGCGGTCCTCGAGCCGCAGGTCTGAAAATCTTGTAGGCAGTGCACTTCCTTTTAAGCACGGACTTAGCCATTATTGACCATTTTTCTTCATTCTTGGGCGATTTTGAGGGCATGCAAGAAGGGTATTCGACCTAGCTACTAAGAGGTAAGTAATTTCTACTATGAATTGAGCTTATTACTTGAATTGTTAGGTAGATTTACACCACAATTAGTAGAAAACATGGGTTAGAGTAAAAAAAACTTAGGTTCTTGACAAAAATGGGAAATGACCAAGAAATTTATTGAGGAATCAAACAAAAACTATATAATATTGATCCTTAGGCCATGGGTGACATTTTCTTCAAAACTTTCCGGAATCCGAGCATGTGGCCCTGAGGGTGTATTTTGGGATTTTGCAATTTAGGTTGAAACAATCATTTAAATGGGGAAATTTCATACTTTTGAGTATAGATTGATTTTTTATGCAATATTTGACTAGTTTCGAGTCCTTGGGCGGCGAATTTGGAGTTTCGGGTGCATTCTTGACCCGGGAAGTAGATTTGACACGAGGTAAGTCACCGTTCTAGCCTTGTAAGAGGGAATTTTCCCCATAGGTGAATTAAATGGTAAAGTATCATTATTGTGGGGGGCTACGTACGTGCGAGGTGACGAGAGCCCGTGAGTAGTGAATATTGTTGTTATGTCCGGGTAGTTAGGCCCACACCATGCCATGTGAATTCCATTAAATTGAGTTGTATGCTTTGTAACTTCATTGTATGCAACTTTGTTTTTAAGAAAACCAAGAATTTGATGCTTTAAACGAATTATTATTTGAAAAGAATTGAAAGAAAGATGTTGTATATGCATGCGAACGCTTCGCAATTTATATCCCGCGAGCGGAGTGATTCTTTCCCCTAATCTCATGGGAGCGAGCTGTACGCCACGGAGGGTATTGATAGATGCATCTATGGTTCGCGTCGTTTGACCCTTCGGCAGTGCGCATTTATATTATTATATTGGCCCTGGCTAGATGTCCTTATTCCACTATGCGCATGTTATTTGCCTGCTATATTTTATGATTGTTGAGCTGTGAATTGTCCTGGAAGATTGAACTGAAAACTTGTAAATTGATGCTTCATTTCATATTCGGATTTTATTACGGTTCAATATTTTATTTTCTTACTATCCATGCTTACTTGTTGTCCTCTTTTAAATTATCACTTAAATACTCTGTTTGGACCCTAGTAAGTGTCAAGTCGACCTCTCGTCACTATTTCTTTGAGATTAGGTGGGATAATTACTGGGTACATATTGTTTATGTACTCATGCTACGCTCTGTACTTAATTGTACAGGTTTTGAGGCAGGTGCATCTGGGTTCCAGTCCGGAGCTCGTCCCTAAGTCTTTACTGGTTGAGGCTTCATGGTGAGCTGCTCTTCTTGGCGATGTCCAGCAGCACTATGGAGCTATTATTTTGTTATTTATGTCTATACTTACTCAAACAGTAGGACAAACTTTCATTCTTTTGATATTATTCTACTAGATGCATGTAGACTTGTGACACTAGTTCCTAGCACACACGCTAGTAGACTTTATTTTGGGATGTAATCGTAAATTATGACTTAATGATTATTTATTTTGCATAAAATTTGCCTAATTTATCCGTTTCTACTTAAATGTCTCAAACTAAGTTAAGCAAGTGTTGAAAAATATTTTGGCAAACTACCTGAAATCACTAGTAAATTAAGGTTGGCTTGCCTGATGGCGGCGGTGGGCGCCATTGCGACCTCGATTTGATTTGGGTCGTGACAACATGGTATTAGAGCTCTAGGTTCATGTAGGTCTCACAAGTTACAGGCAAACCCAATAGAGTCTTGCGAATCAGTACAGAGACGTCTGTATTTATCTTCGGGAGGCTATAGGGAAATCTCTCCTTATTCACCTTCTATCGTGCATTTGATGGTATACAAAAAAAATCACTCTTCTATTCTCTCACAGATGGTGAGGACGCCAACAGATGATGTTCCAGACTCGGGAAGGGCCGCTACCCCTGTCATCTGAGGCCGTGGCAAAGGCCGGGGGAGGGCACCGGCCCGAGGTAGGGGACGAGGGCGTCCCAGGACTGTACCAGTCGCACCCCTAGTAGAGCCAGTAGAGGATCCCATCACTGAGGAGTACGTCGAGGTGCCCGCAGCAGATCCTGCCCTTTGGATTTTACGACAGCGCTAGGATTTCAAGAGGTCATGGGTCGTATGATGCGGTTCATGGACACCATGACTCAGGCTGGTTTATTTCCAGCAGATCCGACCACATCTCAGGCGGGAGGGGGAGCACAGACCCATACTGCACAGGCCGCCGGACATGCAACTGCAGTATATCAGACCTCGGGTACACTGCCCATGAGCGGGGTTCAGCTAATAGCAACAACAACACCTGAGCCCAGACCAGCTGCGGATGGCGATCCGCAGAAGTTATTAGACACATGGACCAGATTGCACCCTCCTGTCTACAGAGTTGAGCGTCATGAGGATGCACATGACTTTATTGATAGGTGCAAGAATATGAGGATACTGAAGTCACATGGAGTTGACTTCACTACTTTCCAGCTAGATTGTAGGGCCCGTAGATGGTGACAATCCTATATTCTCGGCAGACCGGCAGATTCCCCTCCTATCACTTGAGGGAAGTTCACTCAATTATTTTTTGACAGATATATTCCACCCTCTGAGAGGGAAGAGCTGCGGTATCAATTTGAGCACTTGGAGCAGGGTCATATGTCAGTGACTGACTACGAGGCTATCAGTTTGAGCACTTGTGTTTTTATTCCTTTGTTATTCTTTGTTGTCTTCTTTTTCATTTTAGAAGTAACTTCGTCAAACTACGAAGTACTTTAAAAGTTCGAGACGAAGACCTTTAAAAGCTCACGATGAAGAGCTTTAAAATTTGCGGCGGAAACCCATAAAAGTTCGCGGTGAAGACTTTTAAAATTTGTAGCGAAGACCCATAAAAGTTCTCATAAAGATCCTTAAAATCTCGTGAAGACCTTTAAGAGCACGCAATGAAAGCTCTTAAAAATTCGTGGTAGAAATCTTTAAAAGTCAGCAGTGGGGACTCTTTAAAGTTTGCAATGAGCACCTTCACAAGCACCTTTAAAATTTCAAAACATACGCCTTTTAAAAGTTCGAAACGAAAACTTTAAAAATCCGAATGCCTTTAAAAGTTCGAGACGAACATCTTTAAAAGTTTGCAATGAAAACCTTTACAAATTCAAATTCCTTTAAAAGTTCTAGACGAACACCTTTAAAAGTTCGCAACGAAAACCTTTAAAAAAGAATCCCGACACAGACATTCCTTTTCTTTTTTTACGTTTGAGGCGACTTTTACTTATCCATGCTCTCTTTCAAGATCACGATTGCTACTCTTCCCTTTTTGCCTTAGGTACAAACGAAATTTGTTTTCTTTTTTTATGCAGCTTGAACATGGTTTACTTCAGAGACTCAACATCCTCTTCCTCCACGTCCAAGTACCTTGTAATTTCATAGCACAAAGTTAGTAAAACGGAGACGAGATTACTAGTTGATACACCAGTGACCGGCTTATATGCAGATTCGTGGCCATCCTTGCAAAATCCATTTCCTTTGGTAGATTGGACCTTCGAAAACACAAAACGTAAATTTAAGACATGGACTCTTCGTTCCCATAATCACAAAGTTAAAAATTTGGCAAGTTCCCTCCCATGCTTAGAACGACGAATCCTCAAAGGAGAAATATATTGGAGTGATTCCTTAACTTTTAGTGGAGAATTTCATTATATCCCCGGCTATTGGGAGTGGACCGAAGATATTCTTAGTAGGAACCATCGAGTATTGAGGGCCACCAATATTTACGATGATGTCTATGCCTCATTTTTTACTTATGATCATTCTACAAGTATCATGCAAGCCTTTTGTGAGGCTTGGTGTCCTCTAACAAACACGTTACTTACCTCAGTTGGAGAGTTATCTATATCCCTTTGGGATTTGTGCACTATTGGGGGTATGCCTTTAATGGGGTCTCCTTATGAGGAAGTTATTCCAAATACTCGATAACTTACAGGTGCTTACGACAAGGATAAAATGTTCCTTCCACAAGCATGTTCGCAATTTTTTTATGCATATCACCAACTCCGAGAGGGAAACGCTAAAATTCATAACGTCCATGTAAGAAGATGGATCGAGTTTTGGAGCAAAAAAGTTTTAAAGTATGAACAACCTCCAGCGAGAAAAGAAAAGAAGTTAGCTCGTCCCAAATCAACACACAACCCTACTAGAGCCATAGGTAAAATGGTCAATTGGCCGGAAGTTGAAGAAGCATTATTTGTTAAACTTGGCGTTGGAGGTGACAAGAAATACAAAGTATACTTGGCTGCTTTTTTATCATGCTGGTTATGTGTCTTTGCGCTCCCTACAAAAGAAGGCGACTTTATTCGGCCTGAGACTTTCAAGATTGCAGGCCTTCTAGCATGTGGGCAAAGAATTAACCTTGTCGTTCCAGTCTTAGATAGCATTTACAGGGGATTAAACACAATTTCAAATGGCTCACCACTCGATTCTTCCAGAGTTTACTTTCCAATTCATTATGTGTACGGTTGGTTGGCCTGCTACTTCAAGACTCATTTTTCTCTAACGAATAGGCCGACTACTCCTCTGATGGCCATATACTCAGGTGAGGGAACATCGAGATACTTTGGGAATGATGACGCGAGAAAACGTATTCACGGAGGAGAAAGTGCCGTATGGACCTCCACAATGCCAAGCAATCCTCAACCGTATTATTATCGTGATGATGGAAACGAGGAAGAGTCCGAGTCAAATTATTTTATGAGTATTCGATCGAATTACCTTCCTTTGAGAAATGGATGGACCTTCATCGTGGAGCCTTATAGCCCACATTGTTTCAGTCGTCAATTCAGTTTTTATCAAGACATCCCCGGTTGCTTAGATCAAGATTTTCGTGAGTTCTCTTTAGACAAAGAATTGGAACTTTTACGAATTTGTGTCTTGTCTAAAAGTAAGTCAAATGCCACATTCCCCTTATTATGCCCAAGATGAAGAATCATGTCTCGTCCGATTATAAGTCTTGGTGGCAAGAGTGCATTGACACTTCCTTGAAAACCACTTGCAATATTTGGTGAATACCGCTGGGCCAATTACTACTACGCCTTCAGAGATCACACCTCAAGAACATAACAGTGAGGGCAAGCCTCCTACTTTAAAGTCCAAAGTGGTTGTACCATGCGACGTCAAGGGACCTCCATATAAAGAAGTTCAAAAGAAGGTCCTTGTTTAGGCCCATCAAGCCAACGAGGTTTCCTTTACATTAGGTACCATTGTTCCTACCTCCAACAAATGTCCGTCCCAAAACGAGAGTGATAAATAGTCACGGAGATTAAAAATTCAAGCGGGTGAAGCCATATTCTAACAAACAATGAGATGCTAATTTAGGTGTAGTCGAGATTACTGACAGCATCGGTAGTGCTTCAAGGACTTTGACGGCTATCAAAGAGGTAAAGATTAAAACCTTCATATTATTTTATAATATCCAAGTAGTTTAACTGATCATATATCCTTTTCTACGCAGGAAAATAGTGTTCTCATTTCAATGGCGTCCCACCAAAGCAAGCCCCAAGGTAGTAGCGAATCTGTCGCGGAGCCAGACTCGAGGAAATCACTTCCAATAGCTAAGTTAGACCTAGAGGCAACTTCCATTCCTAGTCTTGGAGCGAAATCGGGGCCTAATTTTCACCAAAGATCATCACCAACCATGTCTATCTTTGATGGAAGAAAGGTTGTCTTGACTCTTTGCAAGGATTTCATTCTAAATGCCTGGGCTAAAATTCATGCCTAACTCAAGGACCATACCGCAGATAAGGCTTCTTCTCTTCAATTCGAGATCGAAGTAATTCTCGAGGAGATGGACAGAAAGGGTGTGGATATTTCCCCTCTAAAAGGACTATTGACGTCTTTCTTTGAGCTTGCCACATCATATGACCAGGCACGGTCAACTCTTTCTGACAAGGTTGTGGATGTTGAAAAATCAGAGTCCTTTTTAAACGCCAAGGAACAACTTGATCTTGTCTTGATTGAGAAAGGGGAGAAGGCCGAGAAATTATCTGCTGCCAGTCGATCTCTCAAAGAGGCCAAGGAGAAGGTGAAACAGTTAAGAGCTCTTCGGGGTGTTTCCAAGAAAGAGGTTGAAGATATTGAATCTAGAGTCTCATCTGCTGAAGAGGAGTACCGTAGATGTTCTGATGTTTCCTTGGCAACTACTGATGATTTGGCCGACCTGGAGATGAAGAAACAACACCTAGAGGCAACTCTTAAAGACTTGGTCAATTGCAATTTGTGTTTAGATTAGTCAACATAGAGTATTTTATTCGCCTATTTTTTTATCGCATTTGATTAACTAGCAACTATTCTTAGGAATGAAAACTCTATCTATTTTATTTTATATCACGCGTTTTAATTAATGCCCCTCTTCCTTTGCGGTTCAATATCAATAGTTCTTTGCTTATTATGATATATTGATGCCCCCATGATGGAACTTGGCCCCCTTTTTTTTAAATGTCGTTGGCGTTCATGTCTCGAAGTTCTCTATATTTGGAAATACATCCTCCTTCTTTGAGGATAATATTGTTCATCATCTTTGCACCTTTTGTGGTGGGAGATATATATATCAATGTGAGAACGTTAAAAATATGAGCTATTTAATTTTATTTTAGAAACTAGACTTTAAAATCCAAGACATATAAAAAAATCGGAATCAAACACCTTCAGAATCGCCGCAGGTAATATTTTGAAACCAACTTTAGATTCCACCACGTTGAAAGTTTCAGATTTGCGCAGTCTCACTAAAAAAAATCATATTTTGGTGT
The DNA here is from genome assembly GCA_005239525.1 of Nicotiana knightiana. Lineage (NCBI taxonomy): Eukaryota > Viridiplantae > Streptophyta > Magnoliopsida > Solanales > Solanaceae > Nicotiana > Nicotiana knightiana. Next base: position 83,863 of record ML388986.1, read on the forward strand.
ATGAACGTCGAAATCATGAATCGCTTGATTTTATGGAAAATAAACTTCTAGATCTAGGACATATAAAAAATTCAGAATCAAATAATTCGAGAATCGTCCCAGATATTATTTTTAATCTAACTTTAAATTCCGACATATTGATGGTTTCATATTTGTGCAGCTTCACCAAAACTTTTATATCTTGATGTAGGAATGTCGAAATCATGAATCGCTTGATTTTATAGAAAATAGACTTCAAGATATAGGACATATCCAATATTCATAATCAAATAACTTGAGAATCATCCCAGATATTATTTTGAATCTAACTTTAGATTCTGATACGTTGATAGTCTCAGATTTGCGCGACTTCACCAAAAAATTTGTATCTTGATGTAGGAACGTCGAAATCACAAACCGTTTGATTTTATGAAAATGTGAATTCAAAATATAAAACATCTCCAAAATATAGGATTTAATATTTTAAGGAGTAGTTTCAGCTAATATTTCGAAGTCAACATCAGATTTTGATATACCGACAGTTTCGAATTGGCGCGACTTTGCCAAAACTTTTGTGTTTTGGTATGGAAGCCTCAAAGTCACAAGACGTTTTTCTTTCTATCAATCAAAATTCAATATCCTATTTTTTAGCGGTGAGCAAATATGAATCTAACAAAATTGAAGGTTATGTGAACACGAAGACATAGCGAATCCCCAGACTTTAATATAAACATTGTCATCATTTCAGTGAAGGCACTATTTTACCATAGCAGCTTGCCCCTTTAAATCAAATGGGACCCAAAGTTTAACAGAAAAGTGGTATCTCAACTCGATTTTCAAGTGGTGGTTGAATGGATTACATTTCATCGTATTTTATTCGAACAACGATTGGGGCACTATGTATCTTTTGAACTCATGCGACTAAACTTAGAATGAAACTCTAATCTGCCTACGTACCTCGGTGAAGAGGATCAAGCCATACCGTAGTTCAGAATAGGTTATTTTTTATATGTCCTAACTTTTTCTTAGGCGGCCTCTTTCGAGGTTTTCAACCTAGCAGACTCTTTTTTTATGTCTTAATTTTTTCCTAGGTCGCCTCTTTCGAGGTTTTCAACCTAGCAGACTTTTTTTTTTTTACCTTTTTAGGTGGGTCGTACACAGTTTAGGCTCATGCAGTCCAGGAGTGTAGGAACGTGCAGTTTAGGCTCATGCATCAAGGACCGTTCAAACATGCAATTAGGCTCATGCGTCAAGGAGCGTGGCAACTTCAAGGATAATACTTCTTCAAAAACTTGCCATTGATAGGGTCGATTCTCATTCCATCTGCATCAACCAGCTTGTAAGTCCCACTTGAATAAGCTTCTTGCACGACATATGGCCCATCCCACTTTGAAGTGAACTTCCCTACAAGTTTATGGGAAGTAATAATGGGTCTTCTTATGGCAAGGAATTGATCTCCTACTTGAAAGGATCTCGGGTGAACTCTTTTATTGAAGGCACGAGACAATCGAGCTTGATAGCATTCAAGACTCTGTTGAGCTTCCAACCTCTTCTTATCAAAAGCATCTAACTCTGCTAATCGAAGTAGAGCATTTTCTTCATCAGTGATCCCTTCTTGAATAGCCAGTCGTTATGAAGGTATTTGACGCTCAAGTGGCAAGTCGACTTTGACTCCATAAATGAGTGAATACAGAGTTGCTTGTGTTGGCGTGCGGTGAGTCGTCCTATATGCCCATAGAGCTTCTTCCATATGATTATTCCAATCTCGTTTGGATTTGGGGACGACTTTCTTCAGCAGGTTGCATAGATTTTTGTTGAATGCCTCAGCTAGACCATTGGCGGCAACATTGTACATTGAAGAGTTACGTTGCTTGAAGCCAAAGAGATCATAAATCTTGTTCATCAACCTATTATCGAATGGCTTTCCATTATCCATTATTATGTAACGAGGAATGCCAAAGCGGTATATTATGTTTACTCGGATGAAACTTGCAACATTTTCCTTCTTTACCCCCTTAAGAGCAACAACTTCAGCCCATTTTGAGAAGTAGTCAGTTGCAGCCAAGATGTATAGGTGCCCACCAGGGGACTTTGGCAGTGGTCCAACAACATCCAATCCCCAAGCTTCAAACGACCAGGATGCAACAGTCGGGTGCAACACTTCAGGAGGTTGATGAATAAAATTTGCATGGAATTGACAAGTCTTGCATCTTCGAGTGTAGTCCAAGTAATCTTTTACCATCATTGGCCAATAATATCACATCCTTTTTATATGGAAGTGGAGCTTTGGTCCGGACTGGTGTGACCCACATACCCCAGAATGTGCCTCTTGCAAAGCTTGGAGTGCTTCTTCTTCCCCTAAGCATCGCAAGAGTACTTCCTCGAACGACCTTCTGTATAGAGTATGTTTCTAGTAAAGGAAGCGAGGTGCACGACGGCGGATTTCAATCCTTCTCCTCGAATTTTCTGGAAGTATCCCATAGCATAAGTAGTCGATAATGGGTTGTCGCCATTCTTCTTTCTCAACTTCAGAAATAGCGACAAGATGCTTGAGTTCATTTTCTTCACCTTCAGCCTCATTTGGCGGCGGGACTACCCATTTTTGGCAGACGATAACTTGCGCTTGATCAGGCATGGTTAACGATGAAGCCAGGGAAGCTAAAGCATCAACCTTCTTATTTTCTTTCCTTGGCACATGTTGAATAGTTACGCCACCGAGCCTTCCCACTAATTCTTTAGCGTAATCATGATATGGGCGTAGTTCAACCTTCTTGACCTCGTAACTACCTAAAAGCTTATTGACCGCTAACTGGGAGTCACCAAACACTTGCAATTGCAATTGCTTCATATCAACGGCCATTTCAAGCCCAAGTATTAATGCTTGATACTCAGCAACATTATTGGAACAAAGTTGTGTCAAGGTGAAGGAGTAGGGCAAGACTTCACCTTGGGAAGTGACAAATACTACGCCAGCACCAGCTCCCCCACTATGCGCAGCACCATCAAAGTACATCTTCCATAGAGGTTGACCTTCAATGACAATTGTGTCCTCATCAGGTAGTTCGCCAGTTAGCTCCCAGTCATTAGGTATCGCATGATCTACCAAGAAGTCTGCCAATGCTTGTCCTTTTATAGACTTTTGAGGGATGTACAAAATCTCGAATTGTTGAAAGTGGAGGTACCATCTCGCTAGTCAATCACTAAGAACAGGTTTTGACATCACGAACTTGATGGGATTTGCTTTAGAAACAAGACAGACAACATGAGCTTGAAAGTAGTGCTTCAACTTTTGAATTGAGAAGACTAGCGCCAAACACAACTTTTCAATCGACGAATAATCAGCTCGTTTGGTGTCATCATCCTGCTCAAGTAGTAAAGGGAGTTTTTTTCCCCTCACTATTCTCTTGGGCCAACAACGCTCCAACAAATCTTTCTTGTGCTGAAATGTATAGTATCAGCGGCTTTCCAAGTATAGGGTCTGTTAAAACTGGAGGCTTCATCAAGTAGGATTTAATGCTCTCAAAGGCATTGCTACAAGTTTGGTCCCACTTGAAAGGAACGCCCTTCTTCATGAGGCGACTGAATGGTTGGCACCTCCCAGCTAGGTTTGAGATGAATCTCCTAAGGTATGATAGCTTTCCTTGCAGACTTTTAATTCATGAATATCCCGAGGCTCAGGCATTTTCAAAATTGCATCTACTTTGGCTTTATCAATTTCAATCCCTCGATGCCGGACAATGAAACCCAAGAACTTTCCGGAGGTAATCCAAAGGCGCATTTCAATGGATTCATCCAAAGTTGGTATCTCCGTAGCAACTCAAACACCATCCTCAAGTCTTTCAAGTGGTCTCCCTTCTCTCTTGATTTTACCACCAAGTTGTCAACATATCATTCGACATTCTTGTGTAGAGGATCATCAAAAATATTCTGCATAGCCCTTTGGTAAGTAGCACCAGCGTTCTTCAAGCCAAAAGGCATAACCCTGTAGCAATAAATACCCTTGGGGGTGCGGAATGCAGTAAGCTCTTCATCTTTTGGTGTCATGCGAATTTGGTTATATCTTGACGAATCATCCATAAACGACATTGCCTCATACCCAGTAGTAGCACCGATCATCAACTCTGGAATAGGAAGCGAGAATTCATCTTTGGGACACACGTTATTGAGATCCCTGAAGTCGACGCACACTCGAATCTGGCCATTCTTCTTCTTTACAAGGACAATACTTGAGACCCACGTTGGGTATTTAACTTCCCGAATAAATCCAGCTTCAATGAGTTTGTTAACTTTGGTTTCAATTAGGGGAACCAAGTCCGGCCTAAAACGCCTTTGAGCTTGCTTAACAGGACGAGCGTCATTCTTGACCGCAAGGTGATGGACTTCCACTTTAGGGTCCAAGCTAGGCATTTCTTTGTAACTCCAAGCAAAGACATCCCTAAACTCCTTGAGTAACTCAATATAAGTGCTTTTTTCATCAACTTCTAGTAAAGCACTTAGGTAGGTGGGTTTTGGTTCTTCATCAGTGCCAAGGTTAACTTCTTTTAAGGCATCAACTGTTGCCTTCACCCCTTCTTCAAGTTCCAGAGGAGCATCTTTCGCATCTTCATCTTCTTGAGGGTCCCCATCGTTGAAGGATATGTGATAACATGGTGAAACATCGTCCAATTTCTCATCATCCTCCATTAAATATAAAACACTATGCTCGCTTTGTGCAGTAACATGATACGAAGAACCCATACTTTCTTCGTCTTCATCACGTTCTTTAGTGTAAACCAGCGTGTATGGCTTCACCTTCAGTACTTCATCACACGAAACCATGACTTTTGTTTGTCGCTTCATCCTAGAAGGAACCAAACTTTGGAAATTTTTAGAGATCTTCTGAATTTTGGGCGAAGCGGGTATTCTTGTATTTCGATAATTTCTCTGGAACTTATTCCCCTTATCTAATGGACCCAATCTCTCAAATACGAAAGTTCTCACAGTTGATTTTCCAAGTCAGTCAAAGATGGAATGTATGTTAGAAGCGACATATTCGTCTTCTACAGTGATATAATTGCTACTCGCCCTTCTTATTGAGATGCGCACTGGTGATGGTTGCTTGTATCCCAAACCTTCACGTGGTTGCCTCGTTGCAACTTCTTATGAGAGCTTCCCTAACTTTGACGACTCATCAGGATTGTATCCAGATTTCACAAATAGCTTGTAAGCGTTAGGATCAAAACCTTCATCTGTTCGCTTGTAGGGAGTGCCACATTCTGCAAACGATTTTGGGCTACAAACCCTGCAAGCGGCTTCGAGGACAACTTTACTGCCTCAATTCGTTTTATCGGAAGAGTTAACTCTTTTAGCGTGTTGGTTTGGGATTAGATGATTCTCCCTCGTCTTTCTTCCTTTTAGGGACATATACGAGCTTAGGACTTACTTTCTTGCCATAAGATGCAATATCCCCTCTATGAGATTTATTCACGTTGGGTTGTACCTCCTCAGTAACGACTTTGGCTTTACCAATAGTCACCTCAACTCTTTTGGTTATGGGCTTGTCATTCTTGCTTTTCATGCCACCATCAACTTTTAGCTCCTTCACAATGTGGTTCTTCAAGTAGAACTTTGCATCGGTGAAGTGTGACTCTGCCTCGGTGAATGGCTCATCATCGACAACTATCTTCTTCTCGACTTCACCCTCATAGTATTTTAAACATTGATGGTAGGTAGATGGAACTACTTTATTCTCATGTATCCAAGTCCTTCCAAGCAAAACATTGTATGAAGTCTTCACATCGATCACATGCAGCCATGCACTTGATTGCATATCTTCAATAGTGATTCCCAGCCTAATCGCGCCTATGGCTCTTTTCCCTCCTTGGTTGAATCCTTGGATCATCACATGACTTTCTGCGAGTTCGTTCATGGGAATACCAAGTTCTTTCACATTGCGAATTGACAAAATGTTCACTGAGGATCCTCCATCAACGAAAATTCGATTTACCCTTTCATCCCGCATATATCCAACCATGTACAATTGGCGGTTATGTGGAGTGTCACCTAGCAGAAGGTCGTCATTTGTGAATGTGACTTTTTCCTCACAAGAATTAACTTCTTGAGGAGTGGACTCGATAAGCTTTTCCGAAGATGGTGTCGACGGTAGGTCATCACTCATTTCTTTCCCTTTGTCAGTATGGCAACAAAAGTCATCAATACCCCCATGGGAAATCTTCGTGCGGAACCAACTTGGTAAAAGCTCCTCCAAGGTCATTGGATATCGTGGATTTTGAGGGTGGTGCACCTCCACTTTTGCTTTCTTTACATGATTAAATGGGTTCCATCTCCTAGGTCTTTTCACCACTATTTTTCTCGTTGGTTGTTCCATTGATCCTTTCCGTGGGCTCCTTTTATGGCGCCTACGATGAGTCACCAACTTCCAACCTTCATCATCCTCAGGTTGACCGTCTTCAACTTTGTAGTTCTCCAGTAATTATTTATCTTTACTTTCTTTAGAACTACATAATTCGTCTGGATTGAATGAGTCAAATATGATAGAGACTTGGTTTGCGCTTGCTTTCTCGTCTTCAAGCACGATCTTCTTTTCACGAGCCAAGTCCATAACTTTGTCCTTGAAGACAAAGCACTTCTCCAAAGGGTGGCTCACAAGTCGATGATATTTGCAGTAATTTGGGTCATCGATTTTCTCAGCTTCATTTGGTCGCTTCATCTCCGGAAGCTCAATGAGATTTAACTCGAGGAGTTCTTCAAAAATAGCTGGCACGCCAGAATCCAAAAATGGGTACTCTTTCTCTTGTATTTCTTTTAGAGTCAACTTTCCACTTGGCTTATCTTGAAACGAAGTGGATTTCATACTCTGCTTCTTGCTCACCTTCGTCGTGAACTTCACAGGTGATGTGTTGACATTCATAGTTTCTAAATTTTCAGATCTTGGTACAAACTTGCTCCATTTTCTGATTTCTTGCTTGTCATTCCCGTTGCGAGGTTCATAGATGGGCAGCTTTTCATTTCCAATAGAGGGCATGATCAATTCCATGTCATGAGCACGAGTTGCAAGTTCTTCAAATTCAAATGTGCTAAGCTTGACACCTTGCAAGATGTAGCACAATACCCAATGCATACCTTGGATGCACATCTCTATGCCAGAAGCTTCACTAAGCCTCTCTTTACATTTGAGGCTTGCATTCCTCCAACGAGATAAAGTCGATAACTGGTTCACTCTTCTATTGACGAGTATTTGTGAGTTCCACCATGCTCACAGTGCGCCTTGTGCTATAAAAGCGATTAAGGAACTCTTGTTCTAGTTGATCCCAGCTATCAATAGATCCTGCCTCGTGGTATGTGTACCAATCAAAAGTATTTCCTTTTAGCGAGCGGACAAACTGTTTGACGAGGTAATCTCCATAAGTCCCAGCGTTGTTGCATGTCTCAACAAAGTGCGCCACATGTTGCTTTGGATTGCCTTTACCATCAAACTGTTGAAACTTTGGAGGTTGATAGCCATCATTGCATTTTCAACATATCGATCCCCTTGCAGTGTACGACTTTGCGTATGTAAGCGAAGACTTGGTAGCAACTTTGTACTTGCTTTTAATAGTTCCTTTGATGAACTCCTTCAGTTGATCGATTAGAATCATCCTTTCCGAAGAGACTGGAATTTCCTTAGTGGATGCAACTTGTCGTGGGAGAGGACCAATCTCTTGAACTTCTGGGAGTTTTCCCGGTGCATGAGTAGATTCTTCTTCCATCAAGATTCCCACCCTATCTGTTAGCTTGTCGATTCTAGCATCTTGATTTTGCATGCACTTGGTCAAGCCAACGATTGCTTCCGTCAAGTTTGCCAGTTGCTCCTCCACAGATGAAGTGTTTGTCACCATGGCTTGCATGATTGTTATGGACGATGGAGAGTAGCATGGATTTTCACACAGATTTATCCTTGATTGGATTACGCTATGTGGTGTAAGTGGGGAGGATCTATCACTTGAAGCATCATCATCTTCCTTCACAACAGAGTGCTTGGATCCGGAGAGGTCAAGCAGA